>JAAGKR010006909.1:0-17583 GCA_011419295.1 Clarias macrocephalus
TTGCCTGGTTTTAGGCTGAGCAACTCACTTTTGGATACTAGGACACAATACGCTTTTTGGACTGGACTGGACTGGATAAAGTTTACAGAATCAGTTAGTAGTCAAATCTTATGTTTGTCATTGGGCTATGGAAAAAGTCAGTAGTGAGATGTTCTGCCATGTTATTCATTCTTTGAAAGGAGGCCACATTTCTTGCCCTTATGTTTTGGCAAAATGGACCAGACATTAAATACTACTGGTCTGGTTTTACTGAGTCTGTCTATTCACTTCTTCTGTTTGTGGGTTCTGTTTGGCTTTTCTGTCGGTCTTGTCTGTAATATTCATGTTGATGTCACATGGATGGTCGAAATGTGGCACTAAAAGCCCAATCGAGGCTTTGGCAGCATGTTATTTTTTTGCCAAGGTGAAGATATGTCGAGCGCCGAGCTTGTGTAAGCTTCATAATTCATCCAGATGGTGCTGTCGATAATAAGAACTAGGTCAGTTTCCCCTGAGTTATGCCCAAGCCATGACTGTGCCATGTTCCAAAGCAGACTTCATACACCTTAGGATAACACAGGTCTTCTTTCTATGTTCATTTTTTAGACAATGTTGAAAATATATAAAAAATTCTTTCATTAGAAATTTCTTCCATTGTATACTGTACATTACAGTTTTATTCACATTTTAGCAACATGGTGTTTCAGTGTTATAATGTTTCTAAGATCATATTGGTATATTTAATACCAGTCTTTAATACAGTGTCTGTCTCTGATTCTTTTTTATTTGGTCTGGTTGTTGAGAGACACTGCTATTATTACCATTATAACCATGCCATTGTTTACTTTTCAATCTAATTATAGTTTAAAAACTCAACTCTGCTTGCTGTATACTGTACATATACCAATTACAATCCACTGAAAGCATTTTTTTTTTTCAGATGGTGATGCATATGTACTGTAGCTAAACGAAAAATGGGATCAGTAGGGTCTTGAGGGTAAAAAAATAAGTCACAAACTTTACAGTTAAGCATTTTTTAATCAGTGCGATTTTTTTTTAAGGTATGGATTTTAAGCAAACTGTCTTTGAGAGGGATGCAAGTGCAGCTCATCATTTTATTAAGAAAGTTCCAAAATATGTCAAAAAAAAAAAAAAAAAAAAAAAATATATATATAAACAGTACAATATGGACACATTCATTTTTTTAAAACTAGGCAACAAGGCAAGATTTTAATTATTTATTTATTTATTTATTTATTTACTTATTTATTTATTTTGGGTGGGGTGACAGAAAGGTGCGATACAATATGGCTTGGGATGACCAAACTCTGTTTACATGGGTGAGGGTGTGATTGGGAACAGGTGTTCTGGGTTTAGAAGTCAGAAGACTGTGAATGGGTTGGTGGAGTTCTGTCCTTGTTGGCCCGGTTAGTAGAGTGCAATGTGTCCTGGAAAGTAAAGTATCTGGTTGAATTTGGCACTAATGCAACATAAGTGAAGGTTCTGGACACACTCACCTAAAGGATTATTAGGAACACCATAGTAATACGGTGTTTGACCCCCTTTCGCCTTCAGAACTGCCTTAATTCTACGTGGCATTGATTCAACAAGCTGCTGAAAGCATTCTTTAGAAACGTTGGCCCATATTAATAGGAGAGCATCTTGCTGTTGATGGAGATTTGTGGGCTGCACATCCAGGGCACGAAGCTCCCGTTCCACCACATCCCAAAGATGCTCTATTGGGTTGAGATCTGGTGACTGTGGGGCCATTTTAGTACAGTGAACTCAGTGAATGTTCAAGAAAACAATGGTGCAATATCCTGCTGGAAGTAGCCATCAGAGGATGGCATTTAAACGATGTAGGTTACTTGGTGTTCCCAAATATATAATTTTGTAGTCCCTATTTATTTTTTAAGAATGGCCAAGATATGAATAGAATTATGAACACCAATTAATACAGTAATCTGCGTGTCTTTTGACTGTGACATGGGGAAAACATGCGTGTCTCCCCAAACTCCACGCACACAGACCCACGGTGGGAAACGAACCCTCGACCCTGCGGGTATGAGGATACAAATGCAGTATATGATCAAAATGTGATTTGAAAACCAGAATAGAAAAAAATGCAAACACTAGATTTTTATCCATATACCACACAAGGGTTAAAGATTTTAAGCTTTCTTATCCCCAGTACTAACAATGTCACATTATAATCTAGAAAAAATACTAACAGTATACGTCATACTCAAAGTTTGACAAGAGGACAAAGTCAATCAACAGAGGAAACAAATAATAAATAAATATGGCCAGACTTGGTGATGTTTCTGATTTTTAGAAATTTTGAGAACTTTGTTCCGAGTTGGAACCCTAATGTTGTATAATCTGTCTTATGGCCATAAAGTAATTTGGTTGCAACATGATCCACCTAAAACACAACATCCAACCAGCATTGCACGAAATACGGGGTTGCAAATACAACAGAATATGAACATTTACTGTACTTATAGCAGTCGAGCCGGTTAATGTCCATGTGCAAACTGCCTGACTACAATATGTCTGTGGTACCTTAGGTTTTTTTTAGGTTATATATTCCACATATCTGCATTGTTAACAAATTAACATCGATTCCTGCTGGATTTATTTATTCGTCTTTAGTGATTGTCTGTCTTTGTGAGGTAGGCGGGAACTAGAGGACTTGAAGAACATCAGGAGAACATGAAATAGAAACAGGACCTCCATAAGGATAGTGCATTGAACTCAGCAGCATGCTTCACCACAAATAACCTGAGGACATGACTGCCATTTGAAATTTCTGCAAATATTACAAACAAGTTACCAAAACCCAGATAGGATTTAGTGCCACAGGTTATTTTCATATCCCCCATAACATGATTACCCAGAGGGGTTGTAATATTGTAATATCGCCGTGATTATATATATTCAACAAATATTAAACATACTGTGTAAGGTGTATTGTTTATCTATGAATCTCCAATCATGTTATGCAGATAATCAAGTTTGCAATCTAATGTGAATATTTGAGATGTTCATGTATAATGAATTAGGTTTGATTTATTGCATGATGTGATGCTCTGAGTCTTCCACTGCTGCACCGCTTGCGTGTCTTTGCTCATTTTACTCATGCTGCACATGGTTGTAAATATTTAATTGGAGGATTAAAATAGAAATGAGATCTTTGATGCATCTTCATGCATTCTAAACCATCAGCTTGGATCAGCCTCATTCTGGAAAAATTACATCTTTTTATTTATTTTATTTTATTTTATATATATATATATTTTTTTCTTTGAAAAAAATTTATTTATGTTATAACATAATATCATTGTGGTTGCCTGGATTTATGAAGTAAATATTTTTTTTCACAATGGAACCATATAAAATGCGACTAAAACTAGTTTTTAATACTGTATATTTGTTTCTTTGAAAGTGAAGTGCACTTTGATAAGAGGAACAAATACAATGTTGACGACCATAAGTGTGCTTCCCTTCCCTATCCTTCTTGTAACATAATCAACATTACATTACCTCCACAGTAGAGTGTTTTAGACTAAGATGTGTAAGTCTAAACTGGAGTGCGTTTTGGTTATTGCAATTTCAGGTGGGAAAATATTATTAACCTCCTGCGACCTGAACTCTACTTTTGTGTTTGGCAAAAGAATAATCCCCAGTGGTACTCGTATGCGGATTGTACGAGGGGTATTGCAGTCAAACTGGGACGTGTGATGAAATGTCTCATGAATAAAGGTGTAAAAACACAGTACAGTGCATTTGATTGGTGCAAACATTTTAGAGAAGGTCATACTGTATGTCCTGAATGCCATCCTGGCCGAGGTGGCTCGAAGCCCACTGCAGTCGTTCCTATAAACATTCCGCTAATGGAACGCAAATGGAAGAGACGCATCAGTCTGTGGGAACTGTGCACACAATCATCCACCAACGCCACTTGCACTCGTACTGTAATAGAACTCGGCTGGGAGTTATTGTCTCATCCCCAATACAGCCGTTAAAGGAGGCCAGTGTTTCAGACGTGAAGCAGCGTACTGAGAAAACTTTCTACTTTGATGGTATCCAAGCAGTAGTGAAACGCTGGAATGAGTGCATGGGGATTATATAGAGAAATAAAGAGAGTTTTTTACTCTAATAACTGTGTTCTGATATTCTGCACAATTAAAAGTCCCGTTTTGACTTGAACACCCTTTGCACAGGGATATATACTGTATGCTGCCTGTTGTCACCTTTAGCTTTGAGAGCATGGCGTCCAATATGCCATCAGGGAAGAAAAACTCCATCGAAATGATAACCTGCTCATTCAGTACACTGGATCCAGACGCTTGTACAGTAGACACTATGCATGATCGCTTCATGCGCTTCCCTTCTTACCCTGACGCACGCATTGCTGACCATAGGGTCAAACTGGACTATTAGACCACACCTGACATTTCTCCCTGCTCCAAAATCTAATCTTTTTCTTTTTCTGTGTCTGTGTGTGTGTGTGTGTGTGTGTGTGTGTGTGTGTGTGTGTGTGTGTGTGTGTATGGAAATGCTAATTATTAACCATACAGTAGCTATGGACTTTACTGATGATTTTTTTTTACCATGCAACTTAACCATTTAGTTTTTTCATCCAGCTTAATAATTTGACCAATAATTTTAAATAGCGATTTATTTATTTATTTATTTATTTGTTTATTTATTTATTTATTTATTTTTGCGAGGCAGTGTAGACTATCTCGTTTTGGAGATAATTATTCCCTCATAGTAAAAATAATAATAATAATAATAAGATACATTTTAGTACTGAAATAATGTACTTTGTCTAAGGCAGTTCTTTATGCACAATACATACGTACTGTACATGTAGCCACAGGAAACAGTAACTGGTTGCAAACTCATATTCATGGGTGCCAAGAATATAGGAACAATATGGTTCAGTTTACCTCTTAATATATGAAGCATGTAACACCGATATCATCTAAAATGTGATTAAAGCTTTTTAATATGCAGTATGTGGTTCTTCCTTAAGGGCATCACTTAACTCACTACCTGGGTGGCCAGATATTACAATTTCAGGATGGCTTAGTTTTCAGATCTGGCATTATAATGATATTTTAATATTGTTTGATTCATCTCTAGGAAATAAAAAAAAAGAAGAAGAAAACAAATCTCATGCAGTAAAGTTCTTAAAACTGAACTGAACGTAAAACAGAACCACATATTTTCGTACCCAGTATTTTTGCACAGATGATAACCTCAACCAAGAACTAAACCATATTTCCTGTTACTTTTGACCATACGTATAGACGGGGTTTGTTTATAGTCATCAGTCCTCAGATCTCCAGGTTATCTGCTTATTAGGGGAAAAATGATGAAGGTACAGTAAAACTGCATAAACCTATACATTTTTCACAATAAAAAAAACGTATATGTGGAATTTAATTTCTTGTTAAAAGCACCATAGAAATCCATTTGCATTCAGATATTTGGCAGATGCTTTCATCCAGAGTGAGTTATATAAATGCTTTCCATCATTAAATATCTCCTTACATTGGTTTACTAGGTTACTTACTGGATGTATACCCTCAGTCGAACACAGTTAGAAGGGGTTTTTATAATTTTTCATTTATTTGTATTTGGGGTGAGGTTTAGGAAGGGTGTGGTGAATTAACCTAAATTCAGAACCCAAAAACAGAAACAGCTAGGTCATTCGTCGTCGCTTAAATATTGCCAGTAACTCGACTGTACGGACGTCTAGAGGAAGCTCAATCCACCACCTAGGAGCCAAGACAGAAAAGAGTCCAACTGCACGTCTTCCTCAAGCTCCGGGACCAGTCGAGCAGTGCCGGAGGACTGAAAGGAACGTGGTGGAATGCAGGCGTGTGATAAGATAAAATGTAATAAAATTGCATAGAATATTAGCACAATATACACATTTGGCTTTGATGAGTAATTGTACCGGGCAGCAATATGGCTTAGTGGTTCGCACCGTTGCCTTGCGCCTCCAGGATCCAGGTTCGATTTCCGCCTCTGTGTGTACGGAGTTTGCACGTTCTCCCTGTGCTCGGTGGGTTTCCGCTGGATACTCAGGTTTCCTCCCACAGACCAAAGACATACAGTTTAGGCTAATTGATGTGCCTAAATTGCCCTTGGTGTGTGAATGAGTGTAGGTGCCCTGTGATGGATTGGCACCCTGTCCAGGGTGTACCCCGCCTCAAGCCTGGGATAAGTCTCCTGGGATAGGCTCCAGGCCCCCCACGACCCCGTATACAGGATTAAGAGGTACAGACGATGAGTAAGTGAAGAGGGAGTGAGTAATTGTACCCAACAGGAACATCTAAACATGTTAAAATGAAAAATTTTCTATGAAGTCGAATACCACAATCATTATGATCATTGTAATAATTAGCTGTTATTTAAGTTTCTATTAAATTGTCATATTTGAGTGAATGGTATATAGTGATGAACTTCTTTTATCTCAGGTTATCGTACCTAGAACATTGTTGAATTCTCAATAATTGTATCATCAGGACGCTAGGCTACAAAAGCTTTAAAAAACAGTAATGCTTCATTTCGTGGTCGATTAGGATGTTGTTACAACACGAGTTCAATTATAGTGGTTAACTTAAGTATGAAGATTCAACTTTTTCCCCCCAGTCCAAATAGGCACCAAATGGGAAACGCTCGACTGCTTCGGCATGTTTCAGATCTCCGTTGTCCGGTGTTAGTACGACGATAAACGGAGCCCTGCATTCAAGCGGAACAAAATTCAGCCCATAAAGAGGCTTATGATTTCAGACATGTAGTGCAGCATACGGCTCATGCTGCTGTAAACAGCCAATCAAGCGCTGCTGGATGTAGACCAAAGCATGCACCAGGAGCTTTGTAGCCAAAACCTTGGCCCGTGTTTCCTTCACCTCCCTCTGTGAAATTGCTCTGTTCTCCTCGGTGGTCTGTGGCCACCATCCCAGCAGCTTTGGCTGGCATTTATGGCGGCTGAGTTCAGAAATAAAAAACATCGAGGGCAAGACTCAAGAGGAAATCGCTCCTTCCAGACAGATGAGAAGAGTTTATTCCAAAGCCGTTCTACAATTTTAGACAAAGTTCCTGATGAAAACTGTATTTCCCTTTTGACGATAAACATACATTACCAGATGACAGAGCATTGTTTTTCATCCTCTAGCCTTTCCTCATCGCCGTTCCCAGTGTATCGTTGCACATGTCCAGATCTCCCACTGTGCTTTGGTGTAGAGTAACATCATTCCGCCCTCCCGCTCATCCCTCCCACACCATGAGATGGTGAGATGGTGAGATGCAAATATAGACTGACGAATTGGCACCTCTCCTTTTATGATGGCAGATTTAATACCAAATGAAAAGATGTACAGAAGGGCGATGTTATTCCCATCACGCCACTATCTAGAATAAGCAGAACGCAGCGTTGAATTGATATAACACTCCAAGACAAGCCAGGAATGTGTGAAAAGTCTTCTGCTGAGCATCACCATCGCTGACATTTTCATGTTTCGTTTAGTCTTGATGTCTCCCAGCAAGGCAAGTGCGGTGGGGAGGGGGATCAAATTGGAGTGAGACTAATCTCACGCTGTGGGAAGTATTGGACAGACCGCTAACGCCTAATACCCTGAATGTGTGCAGCAACACAGTCAACATATTTCTCACACGATCACATTTTTAATGCAGGGCAGAACTATATTTTCAGGTCAAACCCCTATTTGGGTTAAACCTTTAGAGGGTTGTTGGTCCTAGAGGAGTTATGGAGGTTATTGTGTGTGCGTGTGTGCTGAGTGGTGGTCTTGGCATCAGGGTAAAAAGTAATACAGTTATTTTCACTGGTTTGTTTTTCACTGAAGTACAACTTGCGTTCCAGTCAAATCGGGGAGATGGGTGTTATTTACCACATCCCCATATGTTTTTTTTATTTTATTATTATTTTGGGGGGGTGGGGGGTCCCTGATTTTCCTCCCTACTTAAGGCTAGTACTACCATTCAGGGAGACGCCAGCCAACTGCATCTTTTTTGAATTGCTTACTCACACTCCTTGCACACTTGGACGACAGCACTATCCTCTTCTTCTGCTTGCATAGACCTACAGACACCCATGATTGGTTTTAGAGCCGGAATCTGATGTCCGCATGCTAATTGACTCCCATCCCTGGAGATAACCCGGCCAATCAGCTCTTTCCAGCCAGGTTCCCAGCTGCAGGATGCTGAAGGCACCACCATGGGAATTGAACTAGCAATCTCCAGATGATAGGGCACCACTCAGAGGGCTCTTCACTCCATATGTTTAAAATACATTCATTAAAGCTGTTCCAGGTAGACTGGAGTTTCAGACAGGAAGCAGACAGTCTGATCATGGCGCTGACATACTGAGAAAACTTTTCTATCCAAGCACCAGGGGCGGATCTAGAAAATTATTCATGGGGTGGCAAGGGGGTGGCATTAAAATTATGAGGGGTGGCAACACTGAAGCAAGCCTCCTTGCATTTTGTGGATTCAAGGAACGCTATTTTTATTCGGTGTATAAACTAGGGTGCACATTTTTACATTGTTCTGTAAAAATGAAATAAAGGCTGATGTGTGATTGGAACTGGATTGGAACGTCAGATAAATGTAAAACTCTTTTATTTTTAGAACACTAGGACACTAGTGCTGGGGTGGCAAATGGGGTGGCAAGGCTTTTTCTTAGGGTGGCAACTGCCACCCCGTGCCACCCCGGTAGATCCGCCCCTGCCAAGCACTAGTGAAACACTCGGATAAGTGCATTAGAGTAGCAGGGGATTATATAGAAAAATAAAAGGTTGTATTCTGTTATTCTGACCAGGATAAGGTCCTAGTTTGTATCGTAGTATAAATGCAACACCCTGTCACCAGGTCTCCTTCCTTGGATGACTTGTTGTAGATGCTAACCACTGCATGTCAAGAGCACCAAGCTAGCTTTAGACATGCTCTGATCTGGTCATTTAAGCCATCACAACTTAGCCATTGTTAAAGTCACTCAGATGCTCACAATTGCTCACTTTTCCTGCTTTCAACACATCAGCTTCAAGGACTGGCCATTCACTTTCCCTCTAATCTGTTGCACCCCTTGACAGCCGCCATTGTAGCAAGATAATTAATGTTATTCACGTCACCTGTCAGTGGTTTGGATGTTAGGGGCGGATTGGTGTACTTAAGGAAATAACAGTTATTTAGGAGTTCTACTTGAAACATTTTGTTCGGTAGGACTCTGTTGTATGGTTCTGCACGGAAAATTGAACGATTCTCACAGATGAAACGTTTTCCATGTCTTTCCACATTTCAGTTTTGCACACCAACGGAACCAGCACTAAATGTATGAGCCAGTTACAGTACATACTGTATGATGCATGTAACCTTTACACTTTTATGCGATGCATTTTTAAAAATCTGCTGTACTTTAGTACTGTCGGCTCACACCTCCAGAGTCCAGGTTCAATTCATGCCTCGAGGTCTGTGTGCATGTTCTCCCAGTGCTTGGTGGGTTTTCTCCAGGTTTCCTCCCACAGTTCAAAGACATACAGCTTAGGCTAATTGGCGTATCGCCTGTAGTGTGCGAATGCATGTGTGAATGTTGACCGGAGGTTCTACCACGGTCATTAAAACGGGAATGAATACAATGGCCACCATTGGCCTCCACGGTCCTACAGCCGTTCCTTGATGGATGGATAGATGGATGCTTCTGTCCACATGAATAATGGGGAGATTTTCAACACAGATGCTCCTGTGACTCTTCTGCAGCACTTAGTGTAGTTCTGAAAGCAAAGGAGGTCCTATCCAGCATTAATATGGTGTTATGGCTGGTGAGTGTATAACACTGCATTCATTTGCGCCACGATTGCACTCTGATATGCAAAAAACATGAGATAATGTCATTTTCTCACCATCTCTCTTTCACACATAGAGGGAATTTTGGTGCTTGGCTTATGTAAGTATATTGTGCATCAAAACAGGCACTTTGTACTTTTCGACAAAAAAATGCTCCATAACAAAGGGGCTACGTGACATGATGGTAATCATATACAGTAGTTTGCCTTGGCTAGTAATTTAGGAGTGCTAAAAAAAAAAAAAAAGCATAGGAGAAGATATCATGCAGTTCATCATGTTGTACACTGCGCCTTAGCTTTATATTGGCTTAATTCTCACATCCCTTCCTGAATTAGTTTGACACGGATCTGGTCTGAATAATAAATCTCCAGGCAGTGTGTTTGTTATTTCTTCCTCTGGTCGATGGCGAAAGAACTGTGGTGAACTTGCTGGGTGGGCGGCCGTGCCGACATGACCTTTATATTCTTGGACTGTAAACTATTCACGAGTTAAAGTGCAAAAGAATTCCAACAGCAACAGCGAATAATATAACATTCTAAAAAAAGAGCGCCCTGGCATACTGTTATGAGAAAAGCCATGCATTGTGATTCCACTGCCACCCGGGAGTTGATTACTTTCCAATAACAGAGACTTATGAAGTGTTTTACTCCTTGTATACCACACAGTCTGCCAACAATTATAATTTTTTATTTATTAATGAGTCAGCCTCTTGTTTAGGGTCGTCGGGGGCCTGGAGCTCGAACTCGGAGCACAATGTACGGAACAGGCTGGATGGGGCGCGAAAAACATTGAGGGCACGAGCACACACACATACAGTACACGCTCACGCACCAAATCATACACCGGGGCAATTTGGAAACACTAATCACCCTACAGTGTACGACTTTGGACTGTCAGAGGAATCCAGGGTACCTGAAAGAAACACATGGAGATTCATAAATGTGTTGCTATAGAAACAATAAACTGAGGATGTGCACATTAATATACAGTAAGCCCCCGAATCTGAATTGTAATCGGAGCTGCTGTTATAGAAAAACAGTTTAGATTTGATAGTTTTTATAGTACTTTCCAAATAATAAGAATTGAGAGAAGTTATAAGTTTAATAAGTTATAATATATTTTTTGCTCCTGGTTGCATCATTTGTAATGATGCAAAACTCTTTACAAACTAACTCAGAGAAGTTGTCGAAAACATCACAGTTGTCTTTAGTACAGTAGAAGGAACTCGTTCATAAATCATCAATGATCAGGCTTCAAATAATTCCGGCAGATCACATTATAAACAAAACAACGGAGGATTTATGCAAAATAACTCATACGTGGTATAAAAATGATATTTTTAATATTAAAAAATAGAATAATTCACATTTTTAGTTCTTATTTGATGCAGAATCAACATCATGATAAATAGCCATACCTTTATTATAATTATTATTTAGTTTGGATATTAGGCGGCACAGTGGATTAGTGGCTATCACCGTCGCCTTGCGCCTCTAGAGTTCGGTTCCCGGCCAGGTTCGATTCCCGTCTCTGTGTGCATGTAGTTTGCATGTTCTCCCTGTGCTTGATGGGTTTTCTCCGGGTACTCCGGTTTCCTCCCACAGTCCAAAGACATGCGGAATAAGCTAAATGGGGTTCCCAAATTGCCCATAGTGTGTGAGTGATGGATTGGCACCCTGTCCAGGCTGAACCTCACTTCGTCCCCCAAGTCTCCTGTGATAGGCTCCAGGCCCCCCACGAACCTGGATACAAGATAAAGCGGTATAGACATGGATATTAGCCATGTGACACTTTTGACATGTGTGTGTGTGTGTGTGTGTGTGTTACACTGACATTCCTTTTCCCCTTAGACAAATGTGCTATTGTGAACAGTTTCCTTATTAACTGTAGTCTAATTGTGTGTGTGTGTACAAGCTCTAAGCCTCTTTCCTGTCTGGAGAGTTTGCATGTGCATGTGCATGTGCGCGTATGTGTGTGTTTACTAAAACAAAGTAAAATTTCCTGAGCTGGCACTGACACCAAGCTTAAGATCGTGTACAAGTTTCTGTAATAAATCCACTCAGTGAAGTTTTTTTACGAGGCACAGAAACCCGAGTCAAGGCTCCAGACATTCCCACGGGCAGCTGCATTCCTCAAAACATGAGGACGATGTGATGGAGGGAACGGGGCACGAAACGGACATTGAGAAATATTGAATCAAATGAAAAACAGATAATGCACTGTAGATGGAAGAGTCACAGTGGAGTTGCAAATGCTGCTTCACTAATAGCTGATTGTGTGTGTAGTGCCGTGTGCCGAATGCTTTACTAGCCTTGTTCTAAGAAGATCTACAAGGTCATCCACGGTTTCCTTTTCTTTTTCCTTTTAGTCAAATTAAAGAATAGACAGTAATGCTTTATTAAAAAGTATCGGACCGGCGAGATCAGAAGTCATTAAGGGTTAAAGATGAAAAAATGAATGAGATAATAGGTCAAACTTTCAGCTTTGATTTTTCTGATATTCACATCTAGATGTGTTGAACACCTTAAAACATAAACATCTCCACTTTTATAAGTACAGTATTGCAACAGCTAGTCTAAATGGTTTGCATATCCCTTTGCTTAAAATAATAACCCCATTACGCTACAGTATGACCCGCTGATATCCCCAACCCCATGCGTTCTTCCGTTGAAATGTTTTTCCAGACTTGTCCTTTGGCTTCTTTCATCGGTTGTGAACATGCTGCTCAGTTGGGTTAAAGTCTGGTGAATGACTCAGCCGGTCCCACTTTTATCCCCCTGATGAAGCCCCCTGTTGTGTTGGCCGTGTGTTTTGGGTTGTTGTCTTGCTGCATGATGAAGTTCCTAACAGTTAGACTTGATACATTTCTCAGTAAACTGGCAGACAGCTTGTTTATGTAGACCTCAGAATTCATTGTGCTGCTACCATCATGAGCTTTATCATCAGTCAAGACTAGAGAACTCAGCCATGCAAGCTCAAGCTCAAGCCATGGCATTACCGCTAACATTCTTGACTGATGAGTTTGTATGTTTTGGATCATGAGCAGATCCATTCATTCTCCATAATTTGACCTTTCCATCACATTCCTAGAAACTAATCTTGGTTCCACAATTCATGTCTATAATTCCAAACCAGTGATTTTACTGTTCACACCGTTTTTGGGGTGATTATCCATCTGCAATGTGAAGCACTGCCTAATCGCATATATTTTGCAGCAATCTGTATCTGAGCAGAAATTATAGCTCTATGAACTTCAGAATTCATCCTGCTACCTTCATCAGCAGTCACATCAACAAACACCAGTAACCTACCCATACATCAACCTGTCCGAGGGTATTCTACTGTATACATGGCTAGATGTTGTAAAGGGGATGTTGTAAAGGATTCTGTGTAGTCATTTTATTTCATCGTCTCCTGTGGTCTTCCAGGCACTTTGGTGTCTCTGAGCTTGCCAGCGTCTTCCTTTTTTACGGAATGTCATAAGATTGTTGATGTAGCCACTTAAGGTTTCTGTTGTCTCTCTGATAGTTTTTGTTTGTTTGTTGTTATTTCAGTTGAATGATGAACTTGGTAAGCATCTGTAACGCTTTGGGCCGCATATTAAGAATTCCCATGAACAGCTACCAAATTCAATTTCAACACTTGGAATCAACTTCAGACCTTTTATCTCCACATTCCATAATAGGTCAAGAAATGGAGTTGTCCAGTTAGTTTTGAGTTTGTCAGAATGGAGAGATTAAAAAAAAAAAAAATTCAGCAATTTTTTTTTAATTCAGTCTCTTAAACTGAAACCCAGCTTGATTTATTTATTTATTTATTTTCTTTCATTTTAAAACCACAGAGACTAAAATATGAAACCTGTGGAGCCGGACAGTGTAAATGTCTTATGAAATAAGATATCTATCTATCTATCTATCTATCTATCTATCTAAGTTTAATATCTATTATATACATACAGTACATCTGTATGTGCATATAGAATACATACAGTACTGTTGAAAAGTCTTGAGCCATCCCTTGAGTCATATTTTGCTTCTAAAGTACCAGACTTTCTTGTATTTTAATGTAGTCCTCAGGACAGAGGAGTGTTTTTTTTTTTTTATATTCATTAAGCCAAACAGTGGCCTATGAATAATTCAAGCATAGAAAAACATCTACCCTAAGATATTAACCAGTGAGAAACAGGTACAGATGATGACAGATGATCAGGGCAATGATTAGTATACTGATGATGCTGAATGCGAGTGGTTGGAACAGACGAGAGGAGTCACTGTTAAGGACGTTACATAAACAACCTGTTTAAAATTTGTCTGTAGCAGTAAAAAAAAAAAAAAAAAAAAAAAAAACCCTGTTTCTTCCATTTATTCTACATCATTTAATGTATTGTAATTTAAGACAAAAAAAATCAGTTTGCGCATTTTGCAATTCAGCTTTAAATGTAGACAGATACCATTGATATGAGATTTATTTTTATTTTTTTGTACTGTAAGCCCTTTTGTAATGGATCTTGTACAAAGCCAACAAGGAATTACAGGCCAATGGAAATTATGTTGACCTTATTACAGCTCCTCTCGCCTGATCATGTTTTGCAGACAAATCTGATCCATTTCTCTGTAACTCGTCCTAGGCAAGATCACAAACAAGGAAATACAAACCTCATTTTAACATACATACTTTTGAACACTTAGCCCATTATATCTACTATCGTGCCCAAGCATTGCTGTGAAGTTAGTATGGTGAAAGCACAACATTATTTCCCCCAATCAGATAGTACCACTTTAATTATAGCTCTCAGTAAGCACATACTATATGCCCAGGTTTGGGAGAGATTTTGCATTACACCCCCCCCCCCCCCCACCCACACTCACACACCCTCCTTCCTCTATGGTTCCCTGCAAAACGTTCATGTGTCAATGACTCCAGAGGCGAAGAGAATATTTTCCAGAAAGGCAGCCAACAATCAATTTCCGTTTTTCCTCGTAAATGCTCGCGGCTGTTTTTTTTTTTTTTTAAGGGGGAATGGTGCTGTCCACTTGATTAAAAGTTGATAAACTCTGTTAAATGAAAGGATCCAGAGCAAGATTTGGAACTTGTCCATTTTTTGAGCAAAGGTTAAACATGTACACAAAGCAGAACAGTTCGTAACCACATGTCCGCTCGTGTTTTTCTTTAAAATAACTTTTAAGGATAAGGCAGAGAGAAGAAACATGCAAGCATACTGTAAATACTGTAAAGACTAAAATTTGTTTCATTCTTTTCCCCCTTTAACGAATATACCTACAGATTTCATATCACAGGCAGTCAAGGGATAAAGTAGAGTCACAACAATACAACAATAATAATAATAATAATAAATTGAGCATGAATCATGAGCTTTGTTTGGTGGAAGCATGACACAGTATGGAGAGTATGTCTGAACAATCCCAGCTCAGGACAATGCTGACAGTAAGACTCATAACCAAAGACACATTCCTTAAGATTGAGTATTGCCAAAATATGCCAACATAATTTTTTTTTTTTTTAAAAACCCACAAAACTGTTTTGCACAGCGACTGGAACTGCTAAAGCGATCCTTTGCTTGTAATGGACATTGTGTAATGGAGAACATTAATGAAAAGCATATGGTTGGCATCATAATAGCATAATATCCTCCGGTTTGAGCCTGTATTATAAGGAAACTGAAAGGGAACTGAAAAGTGGAGGTCTATAACCATGTGTGTGTTCTATCATATCTGAACTGAGAGTTTTGCCTTTCAGGTTTAAAAAAGTGAAATTTCCAAACTATATATATATATATTTTTTTTTTTCCTTGACATAATCAAGATGGATCAAATATTTACCCAAGCATGGATTCCATACTCAATCCCGGTTCTGATGTCTGGTGTGTGTGTGTGTGTGTGTGTGATAGAGTTTTTAAGCCTGTGTGGAACTCAGACAGCTGATGGCATTAACAGATATTTGCTGACAGATTTGAAAAAATATAGCGATGGTGGTTTAGCTAGAAAATTGCTTGTTTATTTGCAAAAGGTCATGAGGAAAATTCCAGTGTTGTATATACACACATTTCAGTTACACCACCTTTGCTAAATGGCATTAAACACCCCCTCCTGTTTACTTCCCTGCTAATAACTCCTGGATCAAAGCATTCCAGTATTATTGTAAAAGCTAACACTACCAGTTAAGTGTTTGCATCTGCATGACAGATTGCTGCAAAATCCACCAGCAAACAGGCAAAAGGGGAGTAAGAAAATCAAAAATAAATCAATACTGAATACTGGTTAAAGGTGCTATCGGAATGAAACATACATGTAAATTCTACTTACATGCTGTATGATATTATTACACGTAAAAATTTTGATGGTGCCACAAAGATTAATGTCCGGGAGCCAAAGGACTAAAATTAGTTATGCTCTCTGGGTTGGATGAATGGTATACCCTCTCTTCCCCTTGGCAATCACAGCATGAACATCTGTGAATGCAGGTATGTGGAAGAGGGCAGAAAGCTCATGTCTTTGAGTGTGTCATGTTTCTCTGTGCAAGTTCAAACAGAAGACATGCATTCGCTTTCCCAGAAGGAATTTTTGGTTGTGAAAATGTTGTGGTGATGTTAATTTGGTAGTGTTACAGATGTTGGGAGATGGCAGGTGTTAGGTTGTTTTTGAACATACAAATTAGTTTATAGTTGGAACAATGTTGACTACGTGACTATGGGATAATGTTGAACAAATGCCTGTAACACACAATGCTGCCAAAATGGCTTCAATGCTTCACTGCTGATGCTGTCTAGACGCTGTTCAAAAACCATAATACAAACTAAGATGCACCTTATGATAATGTTTGCAATGTTTCTGAAAATTAAACAGAGATAACTTTACAACACTAACAGATACATGACATCACTTGGAAGCTGTTCTGTCGGAATTGTGAGCTCTGTTAGAAACTTGTGGCTGTGATTGGATGTTGTGCGAGTTTGGGTCGTTCATTCAAGGTTCTGTCAATATAATTTTTATCCATGTCATTCTAACTTTTGACCCAACATTTCCCAGAGAGTGAACGTCATCAGCAAATTGTTACTACTGTATATTACAAGGGTTAGCCAATGTTAGGATTCCTGTTGGGTTCACAGTCTCAGGTTGATCACTTTAATATGAGTGGGAGAGCTAAACTGAGAGGCGAGCAAATTGGGGAAAAAAAAACAAAAACAAACAAGCAAACAAAAAAAAATCTTGATTTATTGGCAATACTGAAAATATCAAATGTATCTGACACTTATTTTCAGACACGACAACAAATTATACTTGAGTAATTAATCTTATTTGACATTCACACATTAATGCTGTAAAAAGAAAAACACATTTTTGCACAAATTTGTCAACAACAACAAAAAAAACTACAGTGGAACCTTGGATTACGAGCATAAATCCGGAAATAATTCCGGAAGCGGGCTCGTATTCCAAAACATTCATAAACCAAATATAATTTTCCCATAAGTATTAATGAAAACTCAAATGATTCGTTTTACAGCCCAAAACAATAAATATATAAAAAATAATCCATACAACATATAAAGTAAAAATAAAACAAATTAACCTGCACTTAACATTTAAAAATAGTAAAAATAAATCCCGACAGATAAGTGTTTCCGTTTGTGTGCGCAGGCGCCATGTATTTGTATGTGTGTGTGTGTGTGTGTGTGTGTGTGTGTGTGTGTGTGTGTGTGTG
>JAAGKR010006909.1:17603-40164 GCA_011419295.1 Clarias macrocephalus
AACACCCCCTCCTGTTTACTTCCCTGCTAATAACTCCTGGATCAAAGCATTCCAGTATTATTGTAAAAGCTAACACTACCAGTTAAGTGTTTGCATCTGCATGACAGATTGCTACAAAATCCACCAGCAAACAGGCAAAAGGGGAGTAAGAAAATCAAAAATAAATCAATACTGAATACTGGTTAAAGGTGCTATCGGAATGAAACATACATGTAAATTCTACTTACATGCTGTACGATATTATTACACGTAAAAATTTTGATGGTGCCACAAAGATTAATGTCCGGGAGCCAAAGGACTAAAATTAGTTATGCTCTCTGGGTTGGATGAATGGTATACCCTCTCTTCCCCTTGGCAATCACAGCATGAACATCTGTGAATGCAGGTATGTGGAAGAGGGCAGAAAGCTCATGTCTTTGAGTGTGTCATGTTTCTCTGTGCAAGTTCAAACAGAAGACATGCATGCAATACTGAAAATATCAAATGTATCTGACACTTATTTTCAGACACGACAACAAATTATACTTGAGTAATTAATCTTATTTGACATTCACACATTAATGCTGTAAAAAGAAAAACACATTTTTGCACAAATTTGTCAACAACAACAAAAAAAACTACAGTGGAACCTTGGATTACGAGCATAAATCCGGAAATAATTCCGGAAGCGGGCTCGTATTCCAAAACATTCATAAACCAAATATAATTTTCCCATAAGTATTAATGAAAACTCAAATGATTCGTTTTACAGCCCAAAACAATAAATATATAAAAAATAATCCATACAACATATAAAGTAAAAATAAAACAAATTAACCTGCACTTAACATTTAAAAATAGTAAAAATAAATCCCGACAGATAAGTGTTTCCGTTTGTGTGCGCAGGCGCCATGTATTTGTATGTGTGTGTGTGTGTGTGTGTGTGTGTGTGTGTGTGTGTGTGTGTGTGGAATTAGTAAAACACCTCCTCCCGCCCCCCACCTCGCTTTTTAAGTTTCACACACAATGCGTTTTAACGGGCACAAAAAGAAATCTCTCTAATGACACTCACATGAGCGCATACTAACGGAATCGCTGTTGTAAAGTAAAAAATAATAAGAAGAAATGAACCAGCAAATTACCTTTGAAAAGAATCGCGACAGAGCTGAGTTTTCTGTGTAAAGAAAGCGTGTGTGTGAAGCCTGTGGAGAGAGTGTCTGCATGTGTCGGTGTCAAATTATACGCGCACACACAAATAGGACGGTGAGTAAAGGCGATGGAGAGAGAGAGAGTGTATGTATGTGTGTGTGTGTGTGTCGGTCTGTGTGGGGCACAGTGTCAAATTACGCGCACGCACACACATAGGAGGGAGAGGAAGATGTTGATTATACCGATAAGAGACGAGCACTAAGACCCAGCAGGGGAGACGATTACCAATAATTCTGCAGCGCTAGAGAGAGAAAAATCATTGGTTTAGTTGTGATCACTTGATGCTTGGTGTCAAAATAAGAGGCTCACACGTGATAGATGATACTCGGCACTCGTAAACTAAGACTTTCACTCGGTTTCCAATAAAAAATTTAATAAAAATCTTTGCTCGTCTTGCGGAACACTCGTGAACCACATTACTCGCGATCCGAGGTTCCACTGTATTTGCTATCTACTCTGCTAACATTTCTTAACAAACTTAAGTTTTTATGAAGTAGGAGAAAAACATCTTTACAAATCAGTTAAAATTATTTACTTTCTACATTCAATTCAACATTACTTCAATACATATTGTGTTACCTCTTGTTACCTTCCAACCCAGTGTATTATTTACACCTATCTATCCATTTTCACTTAAATAAGATATTCGCACCTCTCGATTCTTTTTTCCCCACACTTTTTTCAGTCCATTCCACTTCCCAGTGGTCACTGCTGTAGCGGAAGTTACATTGCCAAGGACCCTAATCTCTTGCAACCCACAGACATACACACTCACTCACCCAGAGTATAAGCCAATTTGCAAACACCAATCAGCCCACAATGTACATATTTTGATTGTAGGAGGAAACTGAGAAAACCCACAAAGCAGTGGCGCTTGCAAACAGACTACAGGCAAGATTCGAACCCACAACCGTAGAGGTCAGAGGCAATAGAGCAAACCACTAATCTACCATGCCACCAGCATCCTGTAGTTACCCCAAAAGTCTACTTGTTTTCAGTTTATAACACCTTGTATATTTCATTTCACACAGTGTTTTTGCAGATACAGTACGCTTAAGTTCGGGAAAACATCCGAGCAGGACACGAAGCGAAGCCAAAGCCTCAGATTTGGCTTGACCTATACAGTGAACAGACAGTGATGACATTGCTGACTCATGAGCCACAGACTCTCAACTGCAGTCTGGACTGTTATATGGATCTCGTGTACAGTCTGATTAAGATCTGCTGGAGAGGATTAACAAGTACAAAACAAAACAAAAAGACAACCAACATATAAAAAGACTGGGAATAAAAAACAAACATAGCAGCCATTCATCTGATTTGTGGTTAAAATAAACAAAACATGTGCCTAAGATAATTATGGTGACACTCCAGTCTAAAGAAAATCCCAGAACCACTTTACATTCTCTTTTCCCATCACAATAACATAAAAGAAATTGTTTTTACTGATGGACCAACATCCTGTTTTCCATGTAAGAGGCTAGATTTCGTAACAACTCAGCATATGCCAAGCTCTCTCTCTCTCTCTCTCTCTCTCTCTCTCTCTCTCTCTCTCTTCTCAGTCTGGCAAACAAATCCATTTCCAATCCTTTTCATGGATTCCCTCAAAGCTGCAGAACAATTCTTTTCCATTATGAATTAATGTCCATGTTGACACCAAGAACAAATTAAAACAATATGCTTTTAAGTCTGAGTAAATACTTTGTGTCAAAGATATGTCCAGACTATTGTCCTGTAATACTAAGAATCTTTAAAGCTCCACAGCAAAAAAAAAAAAAAAAAACAATATTCAAGTTCTTTCTGCAGAACAAAGTTCAAGTCTTCAAAATTTATTTCAAGTGCTTTTAACAATTGACATTGTCACAAATTTTTTATGCATTTTGTATTCACAGCGTTACATCAGCATATGAATTTAATGCGATCTGGAGGTGACGTCTTAAAGTCATATTTTGCATTATTAATATGAAATGTATTCTCCAATAGGAAATAATGTTAATGCAGACAATCTGTTCCAGCCGCCCAAAATATTACCAATATTACTCATTTCCATTTCTATAATCCTATTTTTGCATGTAAAAACAATCGAAACATTTAGAAAAGACATATAAATTTTCATAGCCAATCAGAACAACAGAACCAGAAACAGCCACTTAAAAAAACTAACTTTTAACCCACTCAATCATCAATTATCATTCCTCCTACCACATTCCTTGTTCAGATGCAGAATTTACCCTGCATGTGAAGTGATGTCAGTGACTGATGTCTTTGTGTCATCGAAAACATTTACACACTGAGGCATGAATATGCATCAAGGGAGGCGAGACACTCATGAACATTAACCCCTCAAGGACAATTTCCTTCCTGAAGGTCATCAAAAGATTTTCTTCTATTAATCATTTTATGATTATTAGACCATATAATTAGGCATATTTTTTATGATAAAAGCCCTACTGTAAATAAGTAATGTTGAAACAGTTAAATTTATATTTGAAATCTGATGTCAGTATTTTCATGGCGGCAACACTGACACTAGCTTCACAGGTTTATATTAACATATAACTTCTTTTATAATATGATATCATTTCCATAGTAAAATGGATTTGAATTGCTTATTTATCCAAAAAAAAAAAAGAGAAAAAGTATGCTCATTACTACACTCTAAAAACTAACTCGGAGGACCTTTTACCGCTACTTGATTTAATACATGGATGCAAGTTAAAAAATACTAATTAATTGATTTAGATGAACCTTCTAAGTTGCAAACTTTATTTTTATAAGTTGTGAACAAATAATAAAGTTGGTAATTACATCAACTTAATTTTGCATGTAATTTAAACTTTAATTAAATTGTTAATGGGTTGAAAACAAAATTTAAGTTGTCTTAATTTTAAAAAGTTGGCATGATAACTTGATTTTTTAAAGTTTCCTCCTACCCACAGAACATATGCCTTGACATGTTCCAGTGGTAAGATTGTGTGTTAGCAGACTTATACGCCAACCAAACTCGATATAACCAATATTTCATGGTGAGTAACATTTAATTTATATCTAATAGTTCTACGAAAGTAATGAATTTGCACTAACTATAACCTATGTTATAATGTTTTGTTTTGTTTTTTGCTTTACGAGGACAATGACGAGTTTGAAGCCAGCCTTGAACGACAAGTAATGAAAATTGCTATCACTGGTGACCGTTCTACCCCTGCATTTGACCACTGGATGGCTATTGTGGTGGAGGGAACAAAAGTCCTGGTGGGAAAGGATATCACAAGGAGCTGTGCTTTGCTGATGGGCGTAATATACAGTATGTGCTCAACCTGAGCTACTGCAAGTGTCTGATGTGGGCTTTACCCATATAGAGCTCAGTCTCTTGGAATGTTCCATGACATGCTACTTGGCTTTTGACTGTTATATTTATGGAGATTTGCCTAACTTTGCTGTGGTGGTACAATTTATTCTGCTTACTTATGCCTAATGAGGACCAGTTGAAATTTGAAAGTTTTTTATTTGCCTTTTCTTTTTGCAAGATTTAAATATAATTTGTTCACATTCAACTGCAATTGAAAATAAAAAAAGTTCATTAAAAGTTTATTAAATCTATTACATTAACCAAAAACAAACAAAAAAAATCCTACAAAAAAAAAAGAAACCTGAAAAAAATCTATTTGAAGCCACTTAATTTTTTAAATTGTTGCTATTTGAAATTTTATATACATTATTATAGTAATTAACTAGACAACATATACAATTGCTTGAAAATAATATGGTAAAGCCATTTGGAGCAACATAATTTTTATGAGTTATCTACTTAAAAACATGCCCTTTGTCTAACAGTTAATAAGTAAGAGAAAATTAAAATAATCTTTGACTGAAGAGGAAAAGCTAATTCCCCCAACGCAATCTAGCTTGTTAGTTCAATATAATTTCAAATGAAGTTGTCGTAACTCAAAAAGACTAATGCAAAATGTTGTGTTAATTTTTTTTGTTGAGTCTAAACATTTCGTTTTAGAGTGTATGATGAAAAGTTCAGTATGAAGTTGCGTATTTAACATTTATGGAAGGAGTCTCCAGTGTTAGCACTCAGGACAGAAGACTTCTGGGGACTCGACAAGCAGCATTTACAGTACTTTGTGTGGGATTGTTTAAAAAAATGTAATAAAAAGAATAAAAAGAGAGATTGTTGAATTAACATTGCATGTGACTGGAGGAACAAACTGGTTTATTGGGTATTTTGTTCCACAAAATGAACTACTTATCATGAGATACTGTATAGTGCATGAATCAATTAAAAATTGTGGTCCACTCTTAGGAGTGCTTTGCATTCAGGGCTCGTAACCGGGAATCGTTTGCTTCCTCCGTCACTTATTGGTGTCTTTCATTTGCATGGGTATAATAAAGGTACAATATAAAATAGTTTGTACTGCCAGCATCCCACATGTTTTGTAACGTTCATGTCAGGGGATGCCAATGATTTATTTTCTTGAATTACTCTACTGAACCTTTTATAGGACTCGTACAAATGCAGTGTGTGCTGGAGGTCACGCAGGTGAAAATACTAACATGCTGAAATTTATCTGAATATAAAAGATTGATGTGAGGGTTACATGTGCAGCTTCAGCCATGTGTACTTGAACTTTCCATCCATCCATCTAGGAACTTCTGCAGTCCAGCGGAGACCAGTGGTGACCATTGTATTTATTCCCATTTGAACAGCACTCACACACACTACGGGCCATTTGGAAACACCAGTTTGCCTATCTGCATGTTTTTAGACTGTGGGAGGAAACCAAGCAAGCACAGGGAGAACATGCAAACTCCATGCACCGAGCCAATGCGGGAATCAAACCCATGGACCTGGAGGTGTAAGGCAACTACGCCACCATGTCGCCACTTGAACACTGCATGGCATTTCATTTAGTTACTTTACCATCATCACCAATTGATGCAGTAGAAATTGACTTTTGTTCCCAAAAATTGGACTCAGGTTCATTCATGTTAGTTTTCGCCTCTTCTTTATCTAGACATTGTCTTTTGTTTCATTGGAAAGCAAACAAACCTCCATTTATCATTCAGTGGCTCAAAAAGAACATGTTCTGCCTTACACTGGAAAACGTAGATACTTCATTAACCCTTAAAGCTCAGAGTAGTTTTTTTTTTTTTTTTTTTTTTTGCATCACTATTTTTTAATGATTATATCTAGGCTTAGCAATTGCACAATATAATATGCGTCATATCCTTTTTTTCAGCACAACCCAGACAATATGATAAAATACATTTTATTTTATTTTGACCAACCACACACACATGACTGAGCAAAAACTATTTACACATTTACTCACTCATTATCTATAACACTTTATCCTGTATTCAGGGTCACGGGGGGCCTGAAGCCTATCCCAGGAGCCTTAGGGCACAAGGCGGGGCACACCCTGGACAGGGTGCCAATCATACACATACACACACTCATTCATACACTATGGCCAATTTGGGAACACCAATTAACCTAACCTACATGTTTTTGGACTGTGGGAGAAAACCGGAGTACCCGGAGGAAACCCAGCAAGCACGGGGAGAACATGCAAACTCCATGCACACAGTGACGGGAATTGAACCCAGACCCTGGAGGTGCAAGGCGACAGTGCTGACCACTACACCACTGTGCCACCCAAAAGCTTGAAAAAAAAAAAAACAATAGACTTTTTTTTTTTTTAAATAAAGTGTTGTCAAACACACACACACACACACACACACACACACACACACACACACACACACACACACACACACACACACACACACACACACACACACAGAGATTAAAGTGAACTCTGACAGATTTCTGGGCAGATGATAATCTTTGATATCTTATCTCACTTTTCTACAATCTGACTCTTTCCTTCCATCATTAACCTTCCTCCCTTTTGAACACGGGTAGGATTTAGTGTTAGCATTAAAGCATTCCATTATGCTATAAACTTTATATTATAAACTGCACCGGAGTCTAACAATTTCTGCTTAATGTGCAAAAAATGGATATAAGGCTGGAGCAGTAATTGTGTCTGTGATATGCATCATATTTAATACTTTACTCCACAGAACACTAAAATGAAAAAAAAAATTATAATAATCTTTGGCAGATTTATATAGGAACAGGAATAAAACAGGTCTGGAATTTATTGTTATAGGAAAATAATCAGCTGTATGGAGGTAAAAGTAACTTCAACTTATTTTACTTTGGATGTTAATTTAGCTTGGGTGTCCAGAACTTAGATCTTTAGTGTCTGTCGATTAAAACCTGCATATTAAACACATCCTCACTCACTCACTCACTCACTCACTCACTCACTCACTCACTCACTCATCGTCTTTACCGCTTTACAGACATGGGTAGAGTAGCTGTACTTACTTAAAATATTACTCAAGTAAGAGTAAAAAAGTATTTGGTGAGAAGACACTCGGTGTCATCGTAATGTTCGATTTATTTATTTATTTATTTTTTTAGAACAAAATGATAATGTACAAATTCTGACATTTCCAAATAATAAAACAAATGAAATAAATGTAATAAAACAAACAAATAAAACTAAATATCTTTACAAAATAGCAAATTAAGGAACAAGAAAACACCAATTTTCCTAATCTCACTTTTTTCACAATATAAATCTTTTGAAATTAATCCCTACTGTAGGTAACATATGTATATTTGAACAGTGCAACTATTTCCTGTACTGTATATTCAGTAGAACATAACATTAGAACATGTGTACAAGAGTCTCACTTTGCCATAAACTGCGTAAACTCCAGAAACACAAATGTAAGAAAGTTATATTTTTTTGCTAATTATGTATGTTGACATTGCGACAGAATGTGTGTGTGTGTGGAGGTGGAAGTCCACAGTGCTAACCACTAAGCCACTGTTAAACACACAACCTGTCCCTGAAAGTCCACTCGTAATAAAGTGAAGCTGTATTCCAGTTCACCTGAACATTACCTGCCCTCTATAAACCTTATAATGCACAATATGATGCACGTTGTTCTAATCCTCTTTTCTGAATGTGCTTCACAAATGTATTTCTATTTGCAAACATCTTGCATCACTCTCTAGATTTTCCCCTTATCATATCATTAGCCTTGTTTTTCTTCCTGGGATTCTCTGATCATGACTTTCTAGCATGAGATTCCTGGCTGGTTGCCTGGATACAAGAATTATCATCGCTTCTGCTAAAATTATCTCTGGCCCATTTCGATAGCACTGAGCATAACCGAGGCAGAGTCAGCTCGGTATTTTCCTCAACGCGGTTCTGTTGTGCTTTGCGGAATATGAGCGAACATCCTCCAGCGTATCAATCACCGCACGGAGTGTGGAAAGAGAAATCCGTGCTAGAGTTTAGGTCATGTGTTATTTCACATGTGGGAGGTCCCTCTGGGAGACTTGACATTTAATTATGACATGACAGTTTGAGTAATGTCTTATTTCCTGTCGCCAGAGGCGGTCAACAAGTTTGAGGGAGAAATTCTTAATGAAGCGCGCAGTCTAACTCCGAAGCTCGTGTAAATATGCTAATTTCGATATGAATAATAATTCCGCTGTTCTGTCACATTCAAGCCTAACACGTTAACTATTTCCTGTTATTATGAAATCCACTATCCACATGTGTCTGACGTATTGTGCAAAAGTCTTAGGCACCTTGGGTTTTTTAGTACAAGCTCTGTTATAGATTTTTTTTTTTTTGAAGTTAAGTTTATGGCTTTATTATTGAGTCAGTACAAAAACACTTCTGATTTTCTAACATCAGTGTTCCACCACAAAATTAAGTTCAGAAAAAGAAAAAAATGAAAATAAAAATATTTGCATGCAAAAGGGAAGCATATGCATCAGAAGGACTGTGGGTGGTTCCGCAGGACGCTCAGTAAAACACAGTAGCCAAAGTCCTTATAAAACTGCACAAATTGTACCTGACACTAAAGGGTTAAAGGGTCCTTGAAGCCAAGTACTTACTTCGTTTCATAATTTACTAATTTTTTTTTTAAAAAAGCATCCTTCTGTCCGTCAGGGTACAACCTGGATAGGGTTCCAATCCATTACAGACCGTGGACACACACACACACACACACACACACACACACACACACACACACACACACACACTACAAGCAATTTGGTAACACCAGTTAGCCTTATTTGCATGTCTTTGGACTGTTGGAGGAAACTGGAGTATGGAGAGGAAACCCAGCAAGCACAGGGAGAACATACAAACTCCAAGGTTTGAATTGAACACTCGACCCCGGAGGTGAGAAGCCAGTGCTAACCTCTATCTATATCATCTACAGCATCAATCTATCCATATAATATTGTATGTATTATATACGTATATACACCCACAAACATATACACACAAAAAAATCAGCCTTAACATTACAACACAAAGCATTTTGCTCAGCATTGTGTAGGTTGTTCGGAGGTTATGTGCCTGGTACCTTTTTCATCGGCTTTTCTGTGGGATCGGACCAGACGGACTTGCTTTTGGTCCCCGTACGTACGGGTGAGCCTTTGGCGCCGCTAAACTATGCGTACTGTACATACGTATTAAAAAAAAAAACGTAGTAAAATTTGGTTTGTTCATTTTCAATACTCCAGTCCGGTTATCTGCATCTTTACAGGCTCCTCAGAGAGCATAATATTGCACTGAGGTGACATTTAACTACTTTGTCATGTACAGACGGCCTAATTGTCACTTGTTTTAATTAGAATTTAATGAGCGACTCGTGTAAAAGCGACAGAACAAATTAGGCGACATATCTGAAAAGCTTAGTGTCTTTGTTCCGCTAGTTAATTGGCACATCTATCATGACGGCAGGGGAGTGAGTGAGTGAGCCATTACTTCGCCAAGTCCAGTGTCAATACAAAGGTCTTTTTGAAACAGGGGACGAACAAATCTGCATATGATTTTCATTTATTAATATAAAAGTTTCATGAAAAACACCACAGAGTGTGTCACTTCGTCTTTAGTCCTAGGACATCCATATTTCTGGACACTATTATGAAATTAGACAAATGCTACAATTATGATATATAAAATAGTCATTATTTTAATTATTGTAATATTTGGCATAAATAGCTGTCTTTTTTTTTTTGTTGTTGTTGTTGTTTTGCATTGGCAGACCGTTAGACACAGCAGCATCTGTGCGTCTACGCCCAGTGAATAATTATGGGATGGTGTCTGTCTCTCTGGGAGATGATGTCTCCGCAGAGTCTGACTCTCCCCATAGCAAAGAGCCAATTAAAGCAGAGGCTCAGGTGAGCCCACCTGGATCTTCATCATCCTGCTGCTCATTCACGGGGTGCGTCAAAAACCCTGCATAGTTAAAAAAAAAAAAAAAAAAAAAAAAGATTTACCTTCAGCGAAGAAACCAGTCAAAATGCGATCATGATTTATGCACAGCATGTGTGCATTGAGGAACGTGATTACAATCAAGCTTCAACAAGCTGTTAATAAACTTTACACCATAATTCTAAACCTGTGCTACGGGAGCTTTTCACAAACCGCTCCGATTTTGAAAAATTGCCCTGCATTTCTCCCTTCCTTCCCCCCAAGTCTGCATCTTTTCCTCTCTTTAGGATGATGAAAGGCCACCTACCTTCACTGGTTTGAAATATCATCTCAATTCTGTCTGCAATCCAATGAACATGAACAAAGAGCCTCTGGCACTCTGTGTCTGCTATACTTTGTGAGAGTGTGGGTGGGGTGGGGGCGGGTGGGGGGGGGGGGGGACGGTGGAACCCCCAGAATGAAGTCAAGCTAATAATTCCTGAACTACGTTTCACTCCAAGAAAACCATCACACCATCTGCGATATTTATTGATAGAGTCCAAAAAAAAAAAAAAAAAAACCCGGAGAGTACTGATCTACACATCCGTTGCATCTACTGTACACATTCTTGAAAGCTTTCCAAATCTACAGTACAACTCAGGTTTTTTTTTGTTTGTTTGTTTGTTTTTTTGCATGGATTTGCAAACAAAGACGAATCGAGAAGAACAATATATCTGTACTGTATGTTCTGGGGAACAGCTACACCATTCCACTTAAAACCAAGTTCAAATAAAAGAAGCATATGCTTTCATTCATAAGTTCCATAAAAACTATATTTAGTCTTGATTGTTTCAATTAGCATCCCTAAATGCGCTAAGTCAATGCATCTGTTATGGAAGAATGTTACTTATAAACATCTGTGTCAGTGACTTGTGCTACGCTCTGCGGTATTCTGTGTTATTCCCCTGACGCTGTCTACAGGTTCTAGTCAAGATAAATAGAACCATATGTGTAAAGAAAAAAAAGAAAAAAGGAGCAAGTGGTATGCGGTAATGTCAGTGCCCTTCCGTGATGGAGCGAGGTCTTACCCAGAGGTCTCGGACAGCTCAGAGGAATGCCTCGTTCCAAAAATTAGATATATATAGGTCAAGGTGCTTTTGCAAGAGTGGAAACCCCCTTCAACAATGACTGTATTTACTCCTGCTTGCCCTTAGACAGGAACGATGTCGCAAAGTCGATACTGGACTGAGCTGTCATCTTGCTGAACACTTTACCTCTGGATGATGCAAAATAATAAGGATATGAAGAAATGTTCTGGTTAATGATTTATAAAAAATCTCCTGTAAATGTCCAAGGGAACACGGATATCCGCATACTGTATGGTTTACGCTTTCATGCTGAGTTGACATGTGGTCCGAGTTGAGCATTAAGTTATTATAATCTGCTGTTTTATTAATTTCCTGAGATGCTCCAGTCATTCTTAATAATTCAATCACACATCTGTTCCAGCGCTTATTAGAGATCAGCGTTCAGTTTTACGGATGAGGCTTCACTTCACCTCAACCGCAGAGCCGATTCAAAGGCGTTAGCGAAGCAACTGAACGCAGTGGCATGAACAGATTGTTTGTTGTTTTGTTCGTATCTGTTCATATTTTGAATTTATAAGAGAGATCTCGTTCCCCTTTTCCACCAAGGAGATTCCTGCCTTCTTTGTTTTCAGACAGCCAAAGCACCGGCCGTCAGACAGAAAAAAACGGTTCCATGGTGGCTCCAAAACTGGACCAGAACAAAGAACTGCTTACACCAGGGGCT
Organism: Clarias macrocephalus; assembly: GCA_011419295.1. NCBI lineage: Eukaryota > Metazoa > Chordata > Actinopteri > Siluriformes > Clariidae > Clarias > Clarias macrocephalus. Next base: position 29,915 of record JAAGKR010006909.1, read on the forward strand.
GGGGCGGGATTATCACTGGATTATATTTCAAAATGGACTCAATATGCAGTGGACATCTCAAGTTAGGGCATTTCTAGTAATGATAAAGCCAGGAGAACTGCTCGCTAAGCCACGATGAAGTTCATTGCTGCTAGTGCTACAGTAGCATTCCCAATGTCATTGCCACTAACACTACATTGCTACCTACTGTAACATTCATGCTAACACTGCTAGAGACGTCCACGGACGTACTGTATATAGTGATGTAATGATGTGACTCTCTAGCCCATGGGAAAAAAATCCAGTTCTTAAGAGGTTCTCTACTGAACCAGCTCTGAATCGGCACCTGGCTAATTGTGGTGGCTTTATTGAGACTAGAGCTACGACTAGGAACTGGGATCCTGTATGAGACAACAAATGTCTTGCATACGCGAGGATTTCAGGAGTGAGGAAATGGTTATATATAAAACTTCTGAGCCAAACAATAACTGTGATCATTTACAGGAACATACAGCATCCATCCATCCATCCATCCATCCATCCATCCATTTATTTATTTATTTATTTATTTATTTATTTATTCATTTGTTCATTTGCTCATCATTAGGAACTACCTGCTCAGGTTAGAAGTGATTTCAATTATACTTCTATACTTACATTTATTAAGATTAAAAAAAAAAAAATCCAACTAAATTCAACTGAAACTATTGCAGTGTAATACAAACCACACACTTGTGCTTGAGACCACTCGCACACTGGAATGATGTATTTGAGGTTGAGGAACTGTCATGGCCATTTCTGACATTTCCAGCTCCACTATTTCTTTGTAATTTTTTTCTTTAATCTGAAGCTCTGCGTTAAAACCGTAAAGGCGGAGGCAAACTACTATCTATTAAGATTTTTTTTTTTAAGTGTCTGTGAATATTTAAGATTTTCTTTGGACAGCGTTGAACCAAGAGCTTGGCAGCAAACGTTGGTTCGTTGCCCAAATGGCTTTGTGAAAAGGAAGGAATGCATCGAGGGGATTTTTAATCAATTTTATATTCAGATCAGTCTTATTTGTACATTTTTCTGGGTATTCCAGTGACATGCCAATAAAATATTTGTTTGCCTTTGCATTCCACCACGGAGACCACAACCGAGACCGTGAAACAATGTACCCCCAAGATAATACAATGAAGTGTCTTTGCTTTTAAAAAAATAAGTTACTGGAAAAAATGTAAAAAATGTTAAATCTTTGCCACGTACATTTTCTCCATTGTTCCAATTTTAGTCGGCACTATATAACATTACTAAATAAAAAACACTATGTTTGACTTCCAGACCTAACAAACCAGTAAACGCTCCTACTATCTCGACTTTAAAGTGCAGAGCGTGTAACGCGTTGCTGTGGCCGCGGCGGCCATTTGATGCTGTCGGCTTTAAGTGCCTTCTAGAGGCAGGGGGTAATTGTAGCCCTGTGCGAACAGACTGCGAACTCAGAATGCATGTGATTATCATACAGCTAACAGGAGGAGGAGGATGATGATGAGGAAGAGGAAATCACAACGCATTCGGAGCCTTTGGCACCAGACGGACGGAGAAAAACAGTATGACATCGTGTTTGGCCTTCTGGAAATGGCAAGTGATTGTTAGTAATCAGGTAGATAGAATCTTGCTCATTGACAGATTTTTGGGGGGGAACAAATGGTAATAGTGCCAGATTTTGTAGCCGTGCCAGAAAAGTAACCTTTCCTCGTCATTTACATAATTACATACAATTTTAAGAGCTTGTCCTGATGAAACATCACATAATCTGATTTACTTCAATATTCCTCATCAATTGGCTTCATGTTAATAATGTAAATGAACATTCGGCTTCCATATTGACGCCATTGCCTGTGTCCTATTTCCTGGAATCTGAATTGATGCCACGTGACTCAGACATGCTGCTATTTTAGAAATCTAGCATCCCAGGCGATTTTATATTCACATACTTAACAGGATGGCAGGTGAGCGCAAGCCTAACCTGCACTCGGATCTTTGTGTAAATCTGCACAAACCTCTGCCGGACCCCACTGACCGGTCATTCGTCTCCAGCAATCATTCTGTACATCCTTTTCAATTGTCCAATAAATGTCATTCTCACTGACATGCGTTCCAGATCACAGGCTCGAGGTGACTTCTTCCCCAGCATTATAATGAGCCCGTGGCATTTACAGGCCCACGGCTCAGAGTGCGAGGGACTCTATTTCCATCTAACATCGCTCCGAGCGTTGCAGCTCCACTCTTTTACGTTTCCACACAAGGATGAATCTGTAATTATTTCTAGCCTGTTCCTTCCATCCACGCAAGTCCTTATTTCTATCCTGTGTTTTAAGGCAGCCTTCATACAACAGGCGTCAGCTATGGGTTTGTCGCCTCACAACGTATGCGACCTTCAAACAAACACGGGTGACGTGCATTGTTTTCAGCGAGAGGCAGCACAGCTCAGTAATCACTCGCTATGCTAAATATACTGTACCCTGCAGACAGCTGGCTGAGAGTGAGATCATTTCTAAACTCACTGCGTAGTGAAAAGATGCTAAAAGACTTGTAGCGTCATACAGCGTGCTCTTAGACAACAGAACAGTATCGAGCATATCATTATATTCTTATAGGGTATAAACATGTAAAACACGGATTTCATGAATCTTTATCACTGTGCTGTATACAGGCTGTTTAACGACACTGTGTAGCCAAGGACTCATCGTTACGAAATTTAATATTAAAAACTACATTTAACTCCACACGCTACATATCTCAGTACATATACATTCACTTACTCATCGTCAATATCACTTTAAACTGTATACAGGGCGCCAAGCAGGGTACACCAATACATTGCAGAACACACACACACACACACACACACACACATTATTACACACACTACAGGCAATTTCCATCCATCCATCCAGGAACCTCCGTAGTCCAACTAGGGAACATTGGTGACCATTTTATTATTTTATTCCCATTTTTAAAATTGTGGTAGGACCTCCGGTCAACACTCACAAGCACATTCACACACTATGGACAATTTGGGAATGCCAGTTACCCTAATCTGCATGTCTTTATATGGTGGGAGGAAACCGGAGTACTCAGAGGAAACCCACCAAACATGCATTCATATATATATATATATATATATATATATATATATATATATATATATATATATATATATATATATATATATATACACACACACACACACACATCATTGCACATATAATATGTTTAATTACCATCTAATCAGAGCAGTTGTGGTTTGGATTTTAAACTATTTAATTCACCCACAGACATTAATTAATATAATAACTAAGAAGAAGAAATTACGAAGTGGATTTGTTAGGAACAATAACATGTGGCATATGCACTTACCCACTCTCTATGTCGCTTATTATTATTATTTATTTATTTATTTATTTATTTATTTATTTATCATCATCTCCATCCATTCATCGACTGTACCACTTATCCTGTGTAGGGTTGCGGGTGGCCTGGAGCCCATCTCAGAAAACTGCACACTAAATCTAACACTATGGACAATTCAGAAACGTCAGTTAGCCTTAGGAAATCTGAGTACCTGAGAAAACTCACCAAACATGGGGAGAAAATGCAAACTCCATGCACACGGACGCGAGGTGTGATTTAAAGTCCCATCCCTGAAGGTGCGAGGCCACAGTGCTAACCACTACAGCACTAAGAAATAGTTGTTTTTTTTTATTTTTTTATTCCAGTTATTCTTTTACCACCTTCTGTATTATTATATTTCTGTATTATTTGTATAGATGATGGAGTAAGGCAACAGCTGGTTTATTTAATTCTACAAGGGAATGTGCTTCAATTTAACACTAATGACACTCCAAAGAGTTTAGGACAATATTTATTGTAATTATATTAAATATTGATAATCTTATTGTAATTAAAGTGATGCAGTGTTCAGAAATTATAGCTAATAATTTTCCCAATCCGGAGCCAGCTAGTGAAGCCTACAGACTAGCTGCTAGATTACAGGATAAAAAAAAAGTTATATATTCACCATATAACAATATTGTTCATTTGTTGCATAGAGTGGAAATTCTTCTTATGTGGGCAAAAAAACTGTCACTTTGCCTTACAAAATGCTTAATCCACAAAACACTTCTTATATCATCTATCAAGTGTCAAAGGACAAATTAAAGATTGTTTTATAATCTAATTACATACAAATGTTTAGAGGGAAAATGTGTCCAATTGATCTGTGATTAAAGCTCCAGTGCATTCTGGTGCAACTTCAGTGTATTTCAGTGCAAAAATGCTGAATTGAGTCTCATCAATGTATATGGATTATAGATCGATCACTCACTCACTCACTCACTCACTCACTCACTCACTCACTCACTCACTCACTCACTCACTCACTCACTCACTCACTCACTCACTCACTCACTCACTCACCATCTATACCGCTTTATCCTGTATTCAAGGTCGCCTGGGGGCCTGGAGCCTATGCCAGGAGACATCGGGCATGAGGCAGGGTACATCCTGGACGGGGTGCCAACCAGTGGCGGCTGATGCAAAGATTTTTTTTGTTTGGGCGCAAACAAAATTTAAATTTAACTTTTAATACTTGCCTGTAAATATCCATTTATCAGGTGATTTCGCATCATTACTACTAGTATAAAATAAAGGCCTGACTCACATCGCATCCAGTCAGCAGCTCCGCTTGCCGTAAGAAGTGCTGGAAAAGACTCGTTGAGAGCGGTCCGATCACATGAGCCCAAATATTTAAAAACAATATTGATTGGCTAAGAACAAAAGTAAAAGTGGGAAGGTTCAAAGGATGATTTGAAAAGATCCAATTAGAGCTCAGCCTCAAATCACATGCTTTCCAAACATTTACGTACCTACATAGACGCTCGTTTGTCCGGCACCCATATATATATAAAAATCATATATAATATAATATAATATAATATAATATAATATAATAAAAGATATATACTGCATTGTTTTCATTATGCTTATCCTCATGATGTAGGGCAAATCTCGACATGTTCACTCAATACTGGGAGCAGGTGCCTAAAGGAAATCATCACCAATTGTGTACTTGGATTCCCAGCTGTTACACAGAACACTGAGTGGGCAGTTATTATTCAATCCATCCATCCATCCATCCATCCATCCATCTGGCTCGCCTACTTCGTCTAAAAATCTCTGTTCACAAACATTTGGAAGAAAATTCTATCCATAGTTAATTCTGTGAGTATTGACTGGGTATTTTAATCCACTAAAGGTTCTCCCAAGTATTCTAAATAATGGCCTAGTTTATAATTCATAATTTAAGCATATTGATTATTTGAATCCTTTTGACTTTCACAGCTGGAGTTGATTTGTCGATATCCCTCACATTGATTTTACTCAGAAAAAAAAAAAAACACTCAAACCAGAAGTTACTTACATTTGAGACACACACACACACACACGCATCAATACCATCAAGAGAATTGGAAATGACGTCAAAATACTCAGTACTCAATAGCCCTGCTTTGCTTCAGTGAACGTGTCCATGATTTTTGATCTTAGTGTGGAGGAGTTTTCTGCTCGGAGCTGGGCGTCCGGGTGGGTCTTTAGGGAATGGAGAGCTTTAGTTTTGCATGTATTTTAAAACGTTCCTAACAGCATTTGTTCTGCTTTTCATCCATCCGAGGTGCTGGATGGTTTAAAAACTATGTAAAGCCTCAGAGGCATTCCGAGCAACTTGTGCGGTTTCAACTTTTCTTTTTCGTCGTCTTCTTTTTAAGGCCAAAACAAAAACAGACTGTCGCCATAGTTACATCCCTGGGCACAGGAAATTCCCATCTGTGAAGCATGGCAAACGGCATGAACACTGCCAAACTACTACATGTTCTCGTTTTGGCAGGATCACGACTTAGATTTTTCTAACACAGTGATGTATTATACAGAATATCATTTGCACTTCTCATTATGTGATATCATAACTAAAAATAAAAATACATTCTTCTCTGCGTGTGCAGACGGAGGATTCTCTGAGCGGTGGTGATTTCCAGGAAAGGTGAGTCAGAGGACGGATTTTTGGGGATATATCTCCTTAAACATGATGAATAGCTAGTCGGAATCCACAAAGACTTCATGCCAGGGACAAAGTCCTACAACTCCCCAGCTACATCTGCTAGAGTCTGGAGTCATAATCTCCCTCCACCTCCATATTTAGCCAGGCTGAGGCATTCGATGGAACGGTGTGATGTTCCTCATGTGATGTAAAATATTTCAGAATAACACGCAGTGTCTGTTAGTCTCCTGGGGAACTTACGGAATGACCGGCCCTTAAAAACACTAAATGCTGAATCATATTCTATTAATTTTTTCACCTGCTTTATTTTTTATTTTATTTTTTTTTTTACCCAGACCATTCTTTACTTCTTTTTCAATCCCATCTGGCTTTTCTTCAATTCTTTTGTGCAGCTTCCATCCTTCATTCAAATGTCCATCTGCTCTCATTGGCAGGAAGGGCATCTTTGTGTGTGTGTGTGTGTGTGTGTGTGTGTGTGTGTGTGTGTGTGTGTGTGTGTGTGTGTGGCTCCATCGTCATTTGTGCCTTGGGGACACCTTAAAGTTTGACAAGATAAATGTTTTCTGCACAAAGACAGTTTATTCACCCATTTATAATATGATTTTACATCTCATTCAAGTGATTTAATCAAGATTTATACATCAACCCCGCCCACATCCTCATCTCTCAAAAAAATGTACTGTTACCAATAAGGCATATGATCTGTCTGAAAGGAATGAAATTACTATTAATTATAACTTATGTAGGTATTTTTGGTGAAATGTACATAAATGTAAAATTTCCACCTTCCGGGTTATTACTTATAATTTAGATTTATCAATCAATGTTTATCTATTACTATTATTCTTAAGCGTAATATACTGTATATATATTCCGCCAATTATTTTTTATTTTGTTTTTTTTTTGCCCAACTATTTTGTTCTTCTTAATCATTTTGTAAAACCAGACACAAAGCGAAGCAAGCTCTGACATATTGTGTGGATCTGTCCCGAAGAAGGACAGCCGAGTAATCAGGCAGCATTTGGGGGATGGGGACGACTTCAAGGGTCTTTTATCCTGTTAGTCTATTTGGCTGTCCTGCTAACCATTATTGAGTAGACCAACCATTCAAGCAAAACAAATCAATGTGATCCATAAGATGTTTTGCTGGAGAATCGATTCCATCTTCTTCTTCCTCTGTGTCTGTTATTAAGTTGTGAGTCTGGAAGCCTTTGATCAGGTTAGAACACAAACATTAATTACTGTGTGCTTTGTATGCCAAGTGAGTGCGTCTTCATAGACTGTCCCTGTTATACTCGCTGATAATGGCAGGTTTTCGTGTAGTGGAGAGACGATGGCAGTATGTATGCGTGTAGGTAACAGCTAACAGAACTATGCGCTGATGCCAGGGAGCGAGTCCCCCTCTCTCATTATGTGACACCTTACACAGAACTTTCACAAGGCAAAGCTAATGAACTTGTCTCGTCCTTTTGTCAATGTCGTTCAAATTAATGTCAGGATCTGTGAAGGTACAGGATGTGCAGCAAGAACATCAAGTGCATCAAGAGGGTCCAATTGGTATCGTAACCTTAATTCAGCCATAGCTTTGAAACAATTTTTAATTGCTTCTATGTGTTTATGAATGTGTGAGCATCATATGCTGGTGTCCCATTTAGGGTCTATATCAATAGCTTATGTTCAGTATTGTACAATATTAAACTTATTAGAATAATATTAATAATACTAACACTTTGCTTGCTTTTGAGCAGTTTCAAATGTTTTTTTTGTGTGTGTGTGAAAGATCTTGTGCGTATATATGTATGTGCGCTGCAATTGGCTTGGCACGCCATCCAGGGTGCACATCACGCCGTGCCTCGAGTCTCCAGGTCCCCCTACGACCCTGTACACAGGACTAGCATTAGTACCCGTCATTGATTGTTAAAGAATTTAACTGAATAATCTGATCAGCTTTAATCAGTAATCAGTGATTTTATTATTAATTCAGGTTGAAACCAGGGTTCAGGCCTTTCTGTACAGCAGAACTATCTGACTAACTTATCAATACAAAGAAATACAATGTTGAGTATAAAACGTTAAAAGCTGGAGCATCTTACGCTTTGTTTACACCATCGTCGGCCCTCTCGGCAGACTGCTGTCGATATGTTTGCTCTAACAACCTGTGCTTCGTCTAATAGTGGCGCTTCACATTACTGCTTTTTATTAGCATCATCATTATTATTAGTTTCGGAACATATAAGACAAACCGGTTTTAAACTTAAATACACATACATTGATCTGTTCATACATCTTTGAAGGGTCAGTTTTCATCGTATACTTGGATTTTTTTTGGTGTAAGCTATGCTGTGTCGCCAGTTCGTTTCTGTTTCGTGAGGATTTGGGCAACTTATGGATGCATTATGGTCGTTCCTGTTTCTTCCATATATTCTGTGCATTTACGGTAGTCTATCATGTTGATTGGCTCTGTTGAGTGATGCATATAGCCACGCCCACCTTGAGGAAAAAAGCGTCATATTTGCTGTGACATAATCCGTGCTACTCAATATTTTTATTTCATTTATGGCACAGATTTAACTTCAGGCAAATACTGGCAAAGTTTTGTCCAACCAGATTTAATGCTGTGACAAAATCTGGCAGGACAGACATACAGACATACAGACAATTTTTTTTTTTTTCTGAAACTGGTTTCTGGTCCCCCAGAGGATAGATAAATATATAGTATATATAGTATACATTCCAGTATACTATTATATTACTGTTATATAGATAAAGCAGTGCAGACGAGGAATGAGTAGTGCAGGTTACAGTAAATTGTCCAAAATATGAATGAGTGCATTAAAGTGTGTAAAATGGACTGATTTCCCATCTGGTGTGTATTACTGCCTTTTATCTAGTGTACCTGGAATTTGTTCTGGAATCACCGCAATTCCGATCAGGATTAAAGTTAAAAATTAATGAATGGTTCAAATGTTTTGTGTATTTTTTATTTATTTTTTTATGGAAGAGGAGCGCTTTATAAATAATGCTTCTAATGTATCATTAAAAAAAAAAAATCTTGGATTTTCCCTTCTTGCTTTTCCAAGGAAATTCCTAAAGGTATGGCCAGACATGCACACTTAAAAATTACCCTCTTTGATAGAGATTACAAAAGAAGGTAATTTTTCTCATCAAGCACTCAGTTTCCCAGAAAAAAAAAAGGTTGCTGGAAATGATTGTTGGCAATCGAGGGCGCTCTTTCTATGTGTGTGTGTGTGTGTGTGTGTGTGTGTGTGTGTATAAACAGGCAATTTGCAGTAGTGAAAGGGAGAAAAAGGGGGCCGGCTGTGTGAGTGTGTGTCAGTGTGTGTGTGCTCATTGCTTTCACATGGCATGAGGATCGCTGAACAGGCTGCAGCACTGGAGTGTGCCTTTTAAATAACCGGGGATCCAGTGATCGGGGGATGCTGCCCTTCTCCCTGGAGTTCATTCCGACCCCGATCTCTTTTAGGACTATTGCTTGAATCCATGAAGGACAGTAACTCGAGCCTGATGTCTGGAATGGACGCCAGCCAGAGTGTGAAGTGTAAGATAGTAGTGATTGGGGACAGTCAGTGCGGCAAAACAGCACTGCTCCATGTCTTCGCCAAAGACTGCTTTCCAGAGGTAATGACCATCTGCATGATTATTTTTTTAGCTCTTTCTCTTCTGCATCATGTCTCAGATCTTAGAGACAAAGTTTTTCCAATAGCAATCCCTTGCATCAAGGAGACAGTTTTTATACCTTTAGTATTGTACCTATGTTTTCATATTACTAATCTTTAATTTTAAAAAGCATAATGTCTGGTATACACTAATCGGACCACTAAATCTCTAGACCGCTTAAAGGTCAAAGCATTTGAGGCTTTTTATATATATATATATATATATATATATAGGCTATACAATATAGAATGACATATCCTTTATTTTTTCTTTCAGCACAACCTTAAGCAATATTCTCTTGAAACCTAAATATCCTCATATGCTAGTACCCTTACCATATTATGACTGGTTATTATATTTGTATAATTTGTATAACTTCTTTGTGGTTAAAGACATTGATTAAATGAATAAAGACAAATTGTCAGTAGAAATTGAGCACAACAGTAGGATATGATTAACTGAATTCTAGCTCATTTTAACCAACTATACAAACAAA
>JAAGKR010006910.1:0-23827 GCA_011419295.1 Clarias macrocephalus
AAATTGACTGCATGGTTTGATGAGCATACTGCTTTTTAACGTGGTACAGTAAATTCCTTGCAGCCAGAACTAATAGGCTAGCATCAGCTTGCTAAGCATGATCAAGGGGACTGTCTCCCTTAAACGTTGTCCCATCTGTTGGAGCTTGGAGCATTTGCTGGGTTTTCTAGAGGCAGAAACCCTCACCTAGGGACATGTAATGGACAACGATGCATGATTTTGCTCTCCTTCCCTCATTCCATCTCTACTGTAGGTCGTTCTTTTTGTAGTAAAAGGAGACAGTTAGCATGTTATCCTCTTAAATGCATAGATCAATGTTTTTCAGTTCTTTCAATATCTGGCAGAAATAAGGGTAATAGTATATTACAAATTTAATCGAATTACAAAATGAAGAACTAATGCGTTTAGCGAGTAGCAGAGACATTAAATCAGCGGTGTTACAGTTCATAAACGCAACTGCAAATCAAGATCATGGGTCAGTTTTCTGGAAGTAAATAGCTCCTCTATCCATGAGCTAAATTATATTGTCAGTTTGAAAGCCGTGTTTAAAATTCTTAGCAGGCATGCAATATAATAAGGCAGCTGCCTTGTTATGCATAGCAAGCTTACTGTGCATCATTTTTGTCTAACAGGGAAATAGGCATTTCATCCTGCATTTGCAGTCATCATATCATCTCAAGTGCATAATAAAACTGCAATTAGACTACTGGTTTATTAGTACCTCATAGCTAGCCAACTAAAACTTAACCAAGTTACGTAGTTAGTTGCATATGCTACTGTAGCTACAAAATCTTTAAACTAGTGATGGGACGTACTGTGCCAATGCTTCGAAGCGTGTGTCGAGAAATCCAGGAACTATTTAGTGAAGCACGTTTCGAGGCTTGCATTGTTTACGCCGACTGACTTCATGAATGACGTTTGAAGCCTCGCTGCGATTGGTGGTTCAGGAAGTGGTTCGAATCTTGCCGCCAAGCATTGACAGATATAAAGCCCAAGCTCTGAGTTAGGTGCTCTGGATGTTATTCCTGAGGGGTTTTTTGTATTATAGGTGATTTGCTGTGTTGTTATTTTTTTGTTGTCCATGTAAATAAATAAAATAATAAAAACTAATAAATTGTCACCCACCCCGCAACCGGCAGTTGCACATGCACTGACCTTCTCTTCTTACCACTTTTCAGTAACACTGCCTCAGTTTGAAAAGAGTTAATCACATCCTGCCAGACTTACATCAACTAAGCACCTATAATGTCTATTATTATTATTATTATTATTATTATTATTATTATTTCATTTCTTAGTAACATTGCCCCAGTTGGAAAACATAACGTAATAATAATATAATGGAGGACGGTCACTTTGGTATGTGTGCTACTGCCATGGAACTTTACTCAAAATGTAACAGGCACGAAAACCTTATAAACACTATTTACAAAAAAACACAAGCACGTTAATAGGAGGGGGCAACAACAGATGGTTTGAATGGGCAATTATCTTGTGCTCACAATAGAAAAATGCATAGTTTAATGAAAATGATGTATTATTCCCATGCCCAACCAGGGCAAGATGGCTTTGAGAGGATTACATACAGTACAATACTGCTAAAATGACTATGAACACATCTGCTCGTCTTACATTCTTTGACCAGTAGGAGGCTTGTGTGCAAAAGCAGCCTCAAGAAATGAACCCTTTTGTGAACCAATTGTCTGGAAAGCTTCGGAGCTTCATAAAGCTTCACCCGCCATCCCTACTTTAAACCATTAAACAGCTTGTGACATGGTTACAATTTAGAGATCAAACTGCATCAAAAAAGAAAAAAAGTCAGCAAGACAATACGACTGGAAAACGCTGAGCTTATATAGAGAATTTGAGCACTTTAACAGGAAATTGGGGTCAAGGTTCATGGTAGAACTTGGGAGAGTGCTCCCTCTGCTGGTGGGGAGGGGTAACATCTTGAGCTGATGTTGCACTGTAATGTGGTGTATGTTATGGGAATTAATCAATAAATTAATACTAATGAGGCTAATAATATTTATTATTATAAAGTGTTCCCTGACAAAGATTGGCAAAAATTAGAGGGCAAGTGAACTTGAAGATGATGTGTTGGAAGAAGGATAAGGGTAAGAACCTGAGTGACCTTGACAAGGCCAAATTATGATGGCTTAACATCAGGCCTTCTGGGTGTTCCTGGTATGCAGTAATTAATACCTACCAAAAGTTGCTCCAGGAAGGAGAACCCGTAAACTGGCGACAGGGTCTCAGGTGCTCAAGGTTCATTGATGATTGTGGGGATTGAAGGCTAGCCCATCTGTTCTGATCCCAGAGAAAAGCACAAATTGTTGAAAAACATAATGTTGTCTGGCTGTGATCAAAAGGTGTTAGAAAACACAATGCATCGCAGATTGCTGGGGCTGTGTAGCCACAGACTGGCCAGAGAGCCCATGCTGACCCGTGTCCACTGCCAAAAACTCCTACATTTTGCATGTGAGCATCAGAACTGGATCATGGCACAATAGAAGAAGATGGCCTGCTCTGATGAATCACATTTTCTTTTACATCATGATGATGGCCTGGTGAATGTGTGTCGCTTGGCAGCAGGATGCACTATGGACAGAAGGCAAGCTGGTGGATGCAGTGTGATGCTCTGGGCAATGCTCTGTTGGAAAACTTTGGGTCATGGCATTAATGTGGATGCTACTTTGATACATATGGTACCACCTACTTACACATTGCTCAGGAATCGTTTGAGGACCAGGACAAATAGTTTGAGGTGAGTATTTGGCCTTGATCCAGTCAAGAATCTGTGGGACATGCTGAATAAACAAATCTGGTCGATGCAGGCCCTGCTTCTTGCTATGATCTTGCTGCCAGATAAGAGGGCAAACCTCCAAAGAGTTTCTTAAATTCATCCCTTGAGTTATGACACACACACACACATACACATGTGTATATAATCACACACACACACATATGTGTGACACAATTTTTAACTTTATTTCAAGTGGTTTAACAAAAATATTTAAGAAATATCACTGTTTTTTTTTTTTTTTTTTTTTTTTGCAAACCAAGCTTAATTGAATAACTCACTAATGAACAATTTAATGGCCAGTCGTGACCTGTTTCTTAAATATTTTATGACACTTTAATGAGATGCAAGGTGGTTGATTACAATTGTTAAATTTGCATTTGGTAGCTGTTCATGTGAACTCTCAATATGTGGTCTAAAGTGTTGTTAATATGAAGTGAAATTAAGGAAGCTACTAAGCTGAACACACAAACCAGAAGAGATTTCAGAAAGAAAAAAAAATTTTTTTGAAGTGGACAAATCAACAAGTTGGTACATGTTGGTACTGTACCAGTAACGCACTAACGATCCCAGCATCACCAAAAGCCTTGAAGGATGCATAAGACTATGTAAAGTGGATGATCTCACAATAAAGAAAAAGAAAAACCCCTACACAACATTCAGCAAAGTCAAGAACTCCAGGAGTAATTAAAAATAAATAAATAAATAAATAAATAAATGAATAAATAAATAAAGATTAAAATATAAGATAAAAAAGATAGAAAAAGAGTCTGCTTTCAAGAGAGCCATTAGTGAAGGTAAATGCAGTACAGAGAGTTAACCTCAAATGAAAAGCACATATTAGACTTTCATGAATCTCCAGTTCTGATACAAGATTAACTTGTCCCAGAATTTTACTGGTAGAGAAGAACATTTAGAGAGAAAGGAAGGGCTAATGTTCCAAATCCTACCATAAAACATGGTTGAGGCAGTGCTATTGCATGGGTGTGTATTGCTATCAATGGAACCAGGTCACTAATTTGACCAATTACTTTAGAGCCTGTAAAAATGAATTGACTATGTATAAAAGTCTATAATTCCCAAATAGTTAGTGCAATATTTTTTATCACCCCCTTGAATTAAAGCTACAATTTAAAATTCTGTCATATCTTTACTGTTCCATTTAAAATTATGTAAACATGTGTCTATGTACAAATACTTATGTACCTTCCTGTCTATTTGAGCAATTTGGTTTGTTTTTAAAATATGTTTTCTTTGAGTGACAAATGTGTAAAATAATAATAATAATAATAATAATAATAATAATAATAATAATAATATAAAAAACCCACAAATAAAAACTATTATGTTCAAATCATTTTGGTTATATCAACGTGCATTTTTTTTTAGATTTTGCAAAAAGCTATAACTGCACCTCCCACAGTTTTCACAATGGATAAATCAGGTTGCAGTTGTGTTCGTGGTAATTAAAGTATGAAATTTGGTATTAATTATATTGTGGTTGAGGTTTAATATGAAATATAGCAAATTCATGCCTGGATTGTGATTTTTCAAACAGAAAATAGTGTGAGCAAATTAGATCAATGAAAAATGTTTTGAGTTTTGATGCCAAAACCTTTTTACTTACAAAGACTGTTGAAGATCATAAGAAACATTATAAGCATCCCTTTTTTTTTATTTATTTTTTTACAAATTTTAGTACATAATGAAAGCTCTCTTTCATAGTACAGGTATAAACCATATAGTACTTGGTCTGTTTTTGTGACTTCATGTTCATCAGTCATCCCCTAAGTTTTATAACATTATAGTAGAGAACCAGAACCAGACAAAGCGAATGCAACAGCTTACCACACGCATTATGTTCATGAACTTTCCACACACAGTGTGTGAATCTCATGTCTCTTGTACACAAATCATTTGTGCATCTTTAAGCATTGCATGCTTAATTCTCTTTAAAAAAAGGAAGGAAAGATTCATCAATAGGTCTGGGAATCAATTAGAAATTTATTGCAATCAACTTTCAGAATGTAAACTCTGTTAATTTCTTTCTCCATTGTCCCCATTCATGTACCGTCCCCTTAAAACCATATTACAGCATGTGTAGTCACATGAATCCTGACTGTCGTGTCCATTCTGTTAATATGGAAGCAACCTGGAAAACTTTTCATTATAAAAAATATATATTTTAGCTGTACTGTAATAGTCGAGCATATTTCCAGTAAAAACTTGGTCAGTGAACTATAAGGTCAAAAATAAACAGAGGTTCATTAATCATAATTGAGTAAATAATTGGTAAAATGTTCAATTAATTGTGATTCATTTGAGGTCATATTGCCCACACTATGTTTTGACTGGGAAATAAAACAGAACATTGGACTACAAACTACAGTAACTTTACCACAGTGCTTACACCACAGTATCCCACATAGCTTTGTTAAGTATTTGTTAAGTCTTGTCCTGTAACCTGTAATGTAACGTATCATGTACGCAAAGTGACAAATAGCTGTCATTTATTACTGATTCGGTGACTCCAAAGGCAATAACAGAATGTAAATATCCATTAGACTTTTTCGTCAAATGCACTGAACCATCTAATTTACTCATGGCAGGTCCTGTGATGCACGACTTGTAGTCCTCCTAAAATGATCACATGACAGTAAGAAATGGTACGATTTGCTGACCACATGTTGGATTTTCGTTTAAAAAAGAGGACTTTTAAGATAAAGAGGGACATTTATCTTTCCATTTTATATATACATGTACAAACCTCACAAATACAGTAGCATTTATATGTACTGACTGACCTGATCATTTTGTCTAAGAATTTATTGTTTTTGCTTCATAGATGCACTATGATGCACCATAAGGTGCAATACATTCTCTTACTGCAAATCTGACTTTAATGTATAATGCATGAGCAGGTCTCGAAAGTGTTCTTAGCGAAACGGCTATTAAGATGCACTGCTTTGAAGACTATGGAAACTCCTGAGAACCCAGGGGCCATGCTGTATATATCACTTTTTTTTACTTTCAGCATGAGTAGAACTTCTTCTTTCAGACTGATCTGGGATTTATACGATGATTTAAGATAAGGGGTTTGTGTGGGATGTTCTGGTCCAAGCCGGGTAAAAGATGGCATCTTCCAGCTGGATGTCATACCTCTGGGGCTACTTAAAGCTGCTGATAGCAGATAAGCAGATCTTGGCTCGTCTCCAGTGGACAAGAGGCCAATGTAGCCATCCCAGACTTAGCTTGACCTAGCACATCACCTTGGAAGTGAACAGGAATACAAATGTACAGATATGAAAAAAACAACAACAACAACAACAAACAAACATGTAAATTTTAAACGATGCCTTTGATATCAGCCTATTTTCAGAAATGATTGATGATGATGATTCAAAACTTTAAGGTTTAGAAGTTATTAATTATCAGTTATTAGTTATTTTGGTGCGACAGGGGTAGGCGTGGCTCAGTGATTAAGGTGTTAGACTGTGAACCAGGAGGTCCCCGGTTTGTACCCGGTCTGATGCCGCCTGGTCACCACTGTTGGACCCTTGATCAAGTGTTCAGATACAACCTTGTAAATAATTGCCACAGAAACAGTGGATGTATGTCCATTGCTCAATGTGCTGGGTGGCACGTAGACTGAATCAACCATCCATCTATTTTGGTGCGCAATCTTCCATTCATTGACTAGATAAAAATCCATATTGCAAAAAAAAAAAAAAAAAAAAAAGATTTATTCTGCAGTTTGCTGCTAGCTTTATTTTATTTATCTCTTTTGTCCATTCAGGTTGGGTTGTAAACTCGGCCTGTGTTCATCAAATCAGTGAAAATGAAACAGTGTTACATACAAACTATATAGCTGTGGGGAACTATTATATTGATGTTTCATTTACAGAAGCGTGGCAGCCGTACTTTCTGAAAGTAATGCTCCAAAAATGAAGTAAAAGATGTATGTCTGTTATCTATACACATGATAGAACAAGTAAAATCCCATAAAGACCTAAAAGCAAATGAAATCGGTGTTTAAATGAAATGACAAATCTGTGTTTGGTACTGAGCCGCTGATGTGGCATAGTGGTTATTTTCCATTTTGCACCTAGTAATTGACTAGGTACTATTAAGTGTGACATTCCCAAAGGTTATGGGCTCAGGTTGTATAATTTATGTCCACGGATTTGGTATCTTGTGGACGCAACACCATAATCTGTTTAAAAAAAGGGATTTTTTTTATAGTCTTAAAACATTAACAAATGGCTTCAACATATTGTGTTGTGGTCTTAATATATACATTTTTGACGCTGCCTTTTTAGATGAGTTTGTAAAACTGCAAAGGGTTTTGAGAAAAATTTGCCATATTAGGGTTTTAAAATAGGATATTCATGTTTTTAGCACCATTACTGTTGTTATGCCAAATAAAAACTACATTTAAATATTTTGCTTTCTAGCCCCAAGCAAATATAAAAGATTATATATAACATTATATAAAGCTAAGATTGTGGCTAGCTGAATTAGCTAGACTATCTAGAGTTTTAATGATGTGCACTCTATTGAACTTACAATGTTTTATTTTATTTTATTTTTTTTGTAAAATTTAGGTAAAGTATGTTACCTGTTGTTTTACATTTATGAATGCTGCATAGATAATGCTTAGAAAAATGTGTACCTGTAAGTAGCATCTTTGCTAAATACCTAACTACAGTGGCTAGAAATGTATAAGAATTAATGTAGCTAGAAACATATGTGACTTAACATAAGCTAGCTAGCTCTTAACAAATTTACTGAAACCCCAAAATGATTTGGCTAAGTGAACTAGCTGGTTAATGTTCATTCTTTATAAATTTTTGGGTTTATGTTTGTTATTTTGATCGTGTTTACTATTTTTTTTTATGTCTTTCAAGGTAGACATTGTTGAAAGTGTTGCCTGCCCCCTGAATGTGATATTTTTAATGTTTATGGAAAATATATATATATGTTAGAACAACTTTTCAGGAGAAATAAATATTTCTTGGTGGCACAGTGGAGTAGCGCACTGTCGCATTTCACCTCCAAGGTCTGGGTTAGATTCCAACCAAGGGTCTGTGTGCAAGGGAGTTTGCATGTTCTCCCTGTGCTTGGTGGGTTTCAGCCGGGTACGCCGGTTTCCTCCCACAGTCTAAAGAAATGCAGATTAGACTAATTGGTATTTCCAAATTGCCCGTAGTGTGTGAATGACCATTTGAGTGTGTGTATTGGTGTATGTGTGTGTCCTGTGATAGACTGGCACTCTGTCCAGGGTGTACCCTGCCTCGTGTCCTGCCAGGCATAGGCACCAGGAGATGTAGGGCACAAAGCGGGGTACATGCTGCCCAGGTAGAGTCACAATAGTTATTATTTTTGATGAGGTCATTCATGACTACCATTGTTCCTGTTATATTTGAAATGGTGATCCTGGTATTAATGTGTTTAGTTTCAATACCTAAACCCGAGTTTATGTTGACTAATGCATCTATACATATATATATAGAAGAAATTCTGTGCAAGTTTGGTCTTTTTTTTCCCTCAATGGTATGGCAGGCGACACAAAAAAGCAGACTAATTAAGTTATGTTCTTGATCACTGCTTTAATTCAAGTAAATAATTAAAAGCATAGCACATAGTTCCTTTCCTCACGTTGGTGTCTTTGTAATACGCTTTTCACCAGTAAAAATAATCAAGTCACCTTCGCTGGCCTGTAACATAAAATGAGATATTAGGATAGATAAGGTAGGATATTTAGTGATCCATATCACAAAATTGCTCAGTATTACCACAAAAAAAATGTATAATAAAACACCAATATAAGACTTTGCAGCCACTTTCGGGTCATCTAGACTTGTAATAACAAAACTCTTCACCTTGAGGATCAGTGTAATAAGCTTCAATTCCTCTGATTATCCCACCTTTTCATTTTTTTGCTAAAGAAAAACAAGCTTGGGTCCTTTCAAAGGACATCGTCAATGTTTCCTTCCAGCTTACTTCTGTAGCCTAAACAAAACCAGTACACCCCTGAGAGACCTTTTGAGAGCAGAATGTGACTCCGTAGGGGGTTTGAAACCTAATGAGCTTTAAATAAATATATAATTTCCTTCACATCATTAATTGTAGCAGTCCCCGTCAAGATGGATCTTCCCCCTACCGCAGTGACACTCTCTTACTGTGTCGTGATTCGATTAGGAGCCGCTGCCGGCTCTTGCCATGTGGATTTGAGAAAGGATGAGGAGAGGGTATAATAAAGGTGGCAATCAAACAGTAATTTACTTCCAAGTGTGAAAGAAGAGTAAGACAGTAACATATCAGTTGGAAAAAGACAACGCAGCTTTTGAAGGTCCCTGTGAATGGATTTTAGGTTATAGTACTTTGTAGCAAAGATATATTACAAAGAGCAGCACATGGAACATGGAAGCTAACATTGAGGCTTTGGTACTTATGTATAGAGTATTTTTCTTCTTGTATTTTTGATTAACAGCAACAATTTTGGGAAATACAACTTTTAAGATCATGGAAACCTTTGTGAGGTCTTGCCATCTGAGCTTGTTGTTATTTATGTTGTATAGTATGGCATTTTCAACCTATGTTCATTGTATTAGCTGTTTTATCCCGCCATCTTGGATTTGTTTAATGTTCATTTCCATTTTGTCTTTTGACTTAGAAACTACAGTATAAGACTCTCATTTTGAAGTAGTTGTGAACGAACCTGCCTTGCTTGATTGCCATTCTGAGATGTTAGCTTTCAATGATGGGTAGTCTGGGACTTTGAATCATTAATTGTCGACTGTGTTCAGTTCAGTGTTTTTCCGTGGCCCTTTGGATTTTTGGTATTTCTGACAGCAGATGTCAGGATGGCGGAGGAGGTGGAACATACGTGCAGACATCTTTTATTACCAAACTTATATACAGTTCAGAACAAAACACAATCTCTGGACTATAACTTAGCATTAGCATAATAATGAGCATGAAAACAAAAGGAGACAAAGCGTCTCATATTAATAATGACAAACCGTACAGAATGAACAAAAAACAGACAATAAAACGCAAAAATGCACCAAGAAGACACCAGTTTATCGTCCGTACATAAATATTGATCGGTATTCTCCTTGTTGACTGTCATCAGTCTATTTGAAAACAAGATGACATTCATTGAATCCGGGGGGCATGGATTATGTGTTGTGGCACATAAATGTCCAGGAAAGAGATGGTGCTATAGTACAGTATAATACCTCCCTTAGCTAAGACGATGGTTTCGTACAAATAAAAAATTTCAAACACTATAAGCAAGATTTTATACTAAATTTTTCTAAATGCTTTTATAATACACTTATCACTCACTCACTTATCTTCTATACCGCTTTATCCTGTATTCAGAACTGCGTGGGGCCTAGAGCCTATCTCAGGAAACTTGGAGCATGTGGCAGGGTACAATCCATGGCAGGGCACACACTCGCATGCTCACATGCTCATTCACACACTATGGGCAATTTGAAAACAGAAACTCTGCATAATCTGCATCTGTCTTTGGACTGTGGAAAGAAACCGGAGCACCCGGCGGAAACCCACCAAGCACAGGGAGAACATGCACACAGACGCGAGGCGGGAACCCTTGACTCTGGAGGTGGGTTCAATTGAACTATGCTAACCACTAAGCCACTGTGCCACCCTATTTACACATAATTAATTATTTGTGTTTCACAAAAAAAAAAAAAAAAAAAAGTTTTTGTTAAGCTATGTAACTACTGGCTTCTTCTTAGTACCTTCTTAGATAGTTGTACAGTATAGAAGAATAAAAGGGCTTTTGAAATGGTCAAATGTCATTGAACAATGGTTATATTAAAGGTTGTTTCATAAATTTGAAGGATTGGCACACAAGGCACACTCATGCCACCGGGGCCTAAAGTCTAGCATGTGTGGTCCAATTCCACAGAAAACCAATGCAGCACAAATCAGAGCACAGGAGGCAAAGAACCCAAGGTCACCAAACTCCCCAGATTCCAAGCTGATCAAGCTCCGATGAGATGCACCGGACAAAAAATTCAAGTCCGATCCATGAAGGTCCCACCTCGCAACCCAAAGGGACCCACTTACCAATGTCGATGATCAGTGCCTATACTTTATGCCAGTAAAGAAATCCTTGGCTTACATTTTTAACCAAGAAATCCATGCCAGTACCTGTATCTGGACTGTTTTTCACAATTAGCTACAAAAGAAGATAATTAGTATTCTCTCACGACTTTCATGGCAGCTCTTGGCATCAGATCTGACCAGCGTGCCTTCAAGCTCATCTTCATTGGTGATGGTGTTGTACAAAGCTGTTCATGAACAATACATCTATGTAATACAGGTTTATCATTTGGTCAGATCTTATATCAGAGTAAAAACATTTTGAAGTAGTGGTTTGATAATTATATCCTAACAGGCAGTGCCTTACAGGAAACAGAATTTGGCCAGTTAAACTGCTCACATGGCGGAAATGCATTACAGTTTCAAAAGACAAAACGGGAAATAAGAAATTATATTCGAGGCGCCCCTGCTCAAACCTGTTTCATAGGAATCGACTTGGAATACTAAGCTCAATGAATACATCATTGACTTTTGTTTCTTTTGGAGGATCTTGCACATCACTGAATAACCAGGCAGTCACTGTAGTTTAGATTAGTCTTCTGCCCCACAGAATCCATCAAGGATCACAAATGTAAATGTGGTCTAATGTAAAATGAATGATCCCGGGCTAGGTTTGGGCTGTGAATGAGTTCGTATGAGCTGCATGCCATTATCAAGAAAAAGGACAACATCTGCATACACCCACACTGCCTGTATGTTTCATGCTGGTAAATGTTAACCCTTGTGTGTGTGTACTGTATGTGTGTGTGCGCATTTGTGTGAGCTCTCTCAGCTCCGCTAGTGGTCACATTACTCTTTTTAATGGACATCTTGACTACTTGTTCACTGAAAAATATGCATTATTAAAATTAGATGACTTGGCATAAGGTGGGTGCAGGCCATCTCATTTTTTTTTTATTACATGTCATCAACATACCACAAAAACTACTACTGTATATTTGAAAAGGAAAAAAAAAAGTGAAATCAGAGGAAGCTGAAGACTACAATAATTGCATTGTTACATTTTTTTTGTCCTTTTTCAGGTACTGGATTTAAAGTAGGTATTATTACTTTAGAAAGGTCAGTGACCAATTTCCTAATTTCAATCATCTTGCAAAGGTCAGACTATTTTTTCTCGCCATTCTTTTTCCAAATCTGCAGCCAGGTGCACCAGATTTTATCAAGTAACCCCAAAGCTGTTGACCTTAATGAAGACAAAATGTTGCACGAAGCAAAGTTTTGAACAATCTTAGTGGTGTGTATTTGTACAGTAGGAAATCATAGAATCTGGTCATTGTTGAGAACAGATCAACAACAGTAAAATGCATGCAATCAACAACAGTAAAATGCATGCAATGAAATAAAAGGTTTTTCTAAAGCTCTACTAATTCATCTATAACTTCACTCACTCACTCACTCATTGTCTATACCACTGTATCCTGTATTCAGGGTCACGGGTGGCCTGGGGCCTATCCCATGAGACTCGGGATCCCCCACAAGATGGGGTACACCCTGGACAGTGTGCCGATCCATCGCAGGAGCCGCCATGCTGCTCCCATCTGTAACTTGCTTGGGGTAAATATGACGCGACTGTGATGAACTACAGCTCATGTTTGAAGTGTCATAAAATACAACCGAAGAAAAACATGAAATAAAATTAATCAAGCCCACAACCGCTCCTCTGAAAAATCAGCCTCCGCTTCATCTCAGATCAATTCGGCTACATGCTGCTAGAACTACAGCAGAATGTGAAATACATCGTCTTATGTTTCAAACGCACACCCCACGCAAACGGAGATTGAACTTTGGAAACAGTTAGTTTTGAAAAAACTTAATTAGAAATGTGTCTTCACTACAGTTGACTTGTTTTCCAACATAAGGATTGTGAAAAAGTACAATGCTGGACTTGTTGGGGGGTGATTTCACGTCTTTTCTTGTAGGGTAGGAGAAATCAGGAATCAAAGACCTGGCAACCAAGCACGGTAGAGTGCACATTAATGCTCTTGGCCTTGAAAGCTAAAGTTTAATTAGCCAGTTTTGCATTTGTTACATTAAAAGAACCAGGCTGTATTAATAGTTTATGAGTGTTGTTGCAATTATCTTACATTTATACCCAGGAACGTAAAACCAATTAAAGTAATAACCAGATGCAACTGGCCTTAATAAAACTGTTGCCCTCTTGAAATATAACTTAATTATTGCATATGGTCGAGTTGCAGTCATGGACAAAATGACTGGTTGTGCAACATATTCCATTTCTTAAGTTTTATTTTATAAATACAGGATGTGTTTTCTTGCCAGTGGAAATGTTATGGCAAGAAATTCTCTGAAAATTTCAATTCTCGTTCCACTTCTCCTTCTTCTACTTGACTTGTCTCTATGTGAGTTGACCTGCTCTGTTCCCTGGCGTGCTAGATTATTTCAAATTGGTATTAATTATTCCAGTCCTGGGAGGGTGCATGTTATATAAACTGCCTGGATGGACTCCTATACCCTTTGCTTAAGTTGTCTCATCCAATTTGTATTCTAGAATAATGTAATAAAGCTGAGCGCCTTCTTTACCAAATCCCTATTTGTACAAGATTTGATTCATTTATATTTTAGTTTTTCATCAAAGCAACATATCAGAAATCTTTTTTTCTAGTATGCATGGATATTGTGAGCGCTACAGTTAAATGTCCCTCACTCACTCACTCACTCATTGCTGTCTTTACCACTTTATCCTGTATTCCCAGGAGACTTAAAGCACAAGGCGGGGTACACCCTGGACATGGTGCCAATTTATCACAGGGCATACATACAAACACACTCACATTCACACATAACGGGCAATTTGGGAATGCCAATTAGCTGAATCTGCAGTAAACCGGAGTACACGGAGGAAACCCACCAAGCACAGGGAGAACATTCAAACTCCATGCACACAGATGGGAATTGAACCTGGACCCTGGAGGTGAACTGCGACAGTGCTAACCATTACACCATTGTGCGGCCAGTTAAATGACCCTATTATTTAAATAAAAAACAAAACAAAAGTGATTTCCAACTAATAGACATGACACGATTCCTCTGTGTAAGCATTCTGATGTTTCTCAGCTCCTTCGAGCAAAACTAATTTGTGTCGTCATTTAGCCCTTGTATATGTATAACATGCTGTAAGTGCAGAACAATAGACTGCACAATTAAGTACGGGAGCTTTGCAGGGATGAATATTATGCAGCAATGTACCAAAATTGCAGCTGCACTATAATGACATGAGCAATCCCCACTGTCTCATGAATGATGCATAGGAGCTGAAACAAGCTTTTCAAATTTTGTCCATCTAAGTCACTGAACACTTTTTGTTCTGTCTCTAAGGGGAAACTTTAATGTTCCTGCTATAAACATACAACAAAGCCTTCCTCATTCAGCAATCAATCCATTCAGTCCTAGTAGCATCGATTTGTGAGGCTAAAAATCTGACTGGCGATACCAAAATCTGTCTGATACTGTGCTCATTCAATCATACCTGTGATCCGATACCTGTACCTGATACCGCAGAATACTAAGTCATGCATAAGTCAGAGAGGTGTGCGGAAACAGCATGAACTCATTAAAAACAAGTACCGTGAATTGTGCACATGCAGCACCAGTGGAACAAGCACAATATGTTCACAGCCAGCAACACATGATAGTAATTGCAGTAGCAACTGATCACAAAACTCATTCGTATCTTGATTTGTAGTTGTGAACCATATACATTTTTTTGGATTAAGAACAAACGGATACAAACACAGTATAATTTTCTTTCCATTAATTACATTTCGAAATTAAGTACGGTAAAACATCAAGCAATGAACCCCCTTTGTTTTTATGTGGAAATCTTTTTTTTTCCTGAGTTACTGGAAAAGAAGTTACTGACCTTGCTTTGAACAAAAGTGAATACAAAAATACAGTGGAACCTCGGATTGCGAGACAAGCAAAAAAATTTAATGAAAAGAATCTGTTCTGTCGCGATTCTTTTCAAAGGTAACGTGCAGGTTGATTTGTTTTATTTTTACTTTACAGCAGCGATTCCGTTAGTGTGCACTCACTCGAGTGTCATTAGCGATATTCCTTGTAAATTTTCCAGATATAACAGTGTTTCCATTAATGTGTGTGTGTGTGTGTGAGCGTGTGTGTGTGGGCTCATTCCTCCACTCCTCTTACTTTAGCTTCACACACACACACACACACACACACACACACACACACACACACACACACACACACACACAGTAACACAGCTCCCGCGCACATATGTGCGCACAAACACTAACGAAAACACTTATATCTCGAGATTTCTTTTTGCTTTTTTCAAAGGTAAAGTGCAGGTTAATTTAATTTATTTTTACTACATATTTTGTATTAATTATGAATTATTGTGGAACGAATAATTTGATTTTCCATTATGTCTTATGGGGAAATTCGCTTTGATTTACGTGTTGTGATGTACGAGCCCACTTCTGGAACAAATTATGCTTGCAATCCAAGGTTCCACTGTAATTGGACTTACTTTTGTCCTTGTAAGAAAAGCATGGGTAAATTAGGACAAAGTAAGTGCACATATAATTGTGATAGTAGTACAGACGTTATTTGCCTTGTTTTGTTTTTTTATTGGAGTGAGTGGGTTTTAAATACTGCATAGGGGGATCTGGAAACCCTGTGGTGCTTGGAGTGTTCCGGCTCATTCACTCAGTCATCGTCTATTCTAATTCTGTATAGAGGGTGATGGCGGGTCTGGAGCCTATACGAGAAGATTTACAGCACTAATTGAGGTGCCTTAGTCCATGAGGTGGGGTACACCCTAGACAGGGTGCCAATCTATCGCAGGGCACACACGTACAGTACACACAAGCCTATTGACACACTATGGCCAATTTGGGAACCCAAATTAGCCTAATCTGCATGTCTTTGGGCTTTTGGAGGAAACCAGAGCTCCTAAAGGAAACCCATCAAGCATGGGGAGAACATACAGACTCCACGCACACCGATCCGAGGCAGGAATCGAACCAAGACCCTGGAGGTGCATGGCAAGAGAGAGAGTGCTAAACACTAAACCACTGTGCTGCCAAGCAAATGTAAATACAGTTTGTGTAAGTGTTTGTTGTTCAGGCATGAGGCCCGAATATAACATCATAAAGCAGCTTGTAAATTCTTCTTTAGCACAATGATGGTTTAACTTAATCCGTGGTTCACACGTATTCCAAACTGTGCAGAAAGATCCGTCCACAACTCCTTCCTGTTACAACACTGGTGGTTCAGCACCATTCTGAACCCAATGATGAGTCGGACCACCTCGGCTTAAATGTTACTCACCTGAACCAACTGAATGAGTGGGTCTCCTGTTGAACTCTTTCATGTCTTTATTCAGTGCCAGATCAGAGCCGTCTCGCAAACTTTTCCATCTTGTCTCTTCAAGGCGAGACTTTGGAGAAACGTTGTCACATCCGTTCTGACAGAAGTGAGTGGTAAATGTAAATATTTAACCAGGCTTCATCACTTCATCACATAGCCACTGACAAGGACCTCTTCTCTTTCTCTAAAAAGAGGCTTCGTTTTAAAATGTGAATCCATTTGCAGGTGTATTTCATGCACTAAGGAGCTACCGGTTGGAAGAAGCTGCTTTCTAACTTGAATTAAAAAGGGATCTTTTGCAAAATGATACGCCATCAACATCGCGCTTCAAATTAAATCTGCTCCTGAACGTAAACCACTCATGCTGATAAATGGCTCTTGTATAATTATTCTCCCAGCAGGAAAATAATTTGGTCAACAGCTCTTAAGCGTATACTTATTTCAAGATCTAGGAATGATGTATTCCCATTACCATTCGATGAGTGCTTAGCTGTAATTGACTGTACTATTCAAAATAGTGACTAAGTCGAGTGTTTTATTTTGGCCCAAATTTTGATTGATATGGCTTTTACATAAATTCTTAAATTATGCTGAATTTCATTTATCCCCTTTATATGGCTCGTATTATCTTGGCTGTAAACACATATCCCTGCTATCCCTTAGTTAATGCTTATGTATGAATGAAAGTTTAAAATGTCATTCCTGATGCTACAGTATGAAACGCAGCGAGTACCAATCAGCATATGTGTGAAATTTCTCACATACGCTTATTAATGGTATTCGAGTAGCTGATGGTGTTTGTCAGGATGCCAGTTAAAACTCTAACTCGAAGATCTCTTTGTAACCTTTAAAAAAATAAATAATAATAATAATAATAATAATGGCATACAAAATGGAGAGCGAGTGGGAGTGTGACAGTGTAAGATGAAGGAAGATTTGGAGACTGAAGGTAAAGTCTAGTTCAAGTGAGCAAGACAAGTGAAATCGCTGCTTTTTTATTATTTGTCTCTTCAGATGAAGGCAACAAGAAAAGGCATTTGACAGCATCCATCAAAAGTGATACAAGCCTTTAGGCACTGTAACCAAACACTAAAGCTATCCTTGTTAATTGGATGTGAGCTGTACCACTGCTCAATGGGGTTTAGTCACTTTAGTAGCATACTGTCAAGCTTTTACAGCATACGTCGGGCTAGTGCAGAGCCGAGAGCTGGAATTTATCTACAGATTTCTACCTTTAAGCTTCACATTCTCATTGAGTGAACAAAAGAAAGTACTTGATGTCTTACGTTATGTCCAGTATTTATCTTGACTGTACTTACATTTGACCCCAATATTTCATTAATAATTTAAATAATAGCCCAATCAGGATAAAAATGAGTCACCTCAATCAGAACAATGTGACCAGAACCACCTTGATCGGAAATAATTTTCAATAAGAATGAGAGGGGTAGTGTGCAGTAAACCAACCTTTGATTATCCATTCAGTAGTTGAATATCCGCCAACCAAACACGGAATCTGCCCATTGGTCTCAGACTGGAGTATTCCAGCCATTTCAAATGCATCCCTTGTGATGGACGAGTTACGCAATAGCACCCAATTTGTGCAATTTAAGCAACTTGCTGGTTAACATGAAAGTCATTCCCATGTGTGCATTACTTTTGGTACAGCCGTTGTGTTTCACACACAGCGACGCGTCTAGCCAATCAAAGATGAGACTGAATTCTTGTAATCAGTCATAATGTCGGCGTTTCTGGCAGGAATTTTGAAAATAAAGATAAACAAAGATAAACAAAAATAGAGTGTAAATATATTTCTCTTTTGTACCTATACCTAAACTACATGTTTCTTATAATTGGTTTTTGTTTAGTTTTATACATGCAATATGTATACAGTATATGTATACAGTACAGAATATCAAGAATATATATTTCCAATACTCACATTGCAGAAATCACAAACATCACAAAATAGAACAGTGATCCACTATAAGTATAAATTGCTACTTAATTATATCAATATAGTGTATAGTATTATAGCATCGTTGGTGGTGGTGTGGCTGATGAGTCCAAATATCCAGAACATCCAGAAAAAAATCATTTCTGCAGTTCTACAGCTCTGTTCTTTGGCTTAATGTGTGCCTCCAAAAAGAAAAAAAAATGTAAATGCTTTAACACTTTTATTAGGGGTTGAGGGAAGCATGCAATAACAAACCGACTTGCCTAAATTTGCCAAAATTTTAATCTGACTTGCCTCACCAAAAAGGAAAAGGTATCAAGAGTTTCATTTAAATAGACAAAATTCTGCATATTTAAAAGTACCCAAAAACATCCCTTCAAAAATACTCATCCCTCCAAGCAGCATGGTGGCTTAGTGGTTAGCACTGTTGCCTTGCACTTCCAGGGTCCGAGCTCTATTCCTGGCCAGGTGTGCTGAAATTTGCCTGTTCTCCCCCCGTGGTTGGTGGGTCTCCTCCAGGTAATTGCCGTTCCAAAATTGCCTAGAGTATGTGTGTGCCCTGCAATGGATTGGCATCCACTCCACACTGGTATTCCTCCTAGTGCCCCAAGTCTCCTGGGATATGCTCCAGGAGATCCCAGTGAGTATTCAACCCTCCATTAACTACTGTATGCTTCTTATCTGGCACTGCTGCAATTTTGTGGAGTTGAGCCTATCCAAGGAAACTTGGGACACAAGATTGGGTACCCATTGCAGCAAGGACAACTAATATCTGTTTAAATGGATGACCATTAGCTTCTTTCTAATAGTCTTTCAGCTTCTTGTGAGATTTTTATTTTTTTCGTTCTTTTTTTTTTTTTTTTTTGGCTCAGTGCTGCTGCTCCACCCTCTGAGTCCCCAGCGTTATTAAGGATATTGAAATCATTATTTCATCAAGCAGATGAAATGTTTGTCAGGTGAGGTCAGCACTTTGAAATAAAAATCAATGCAACTCCCATCCAGAGAGAACAGAGCACAGGATGATTCAAATAACTAGCTATTAGATCTCCAACCTGGTAGTTCAGAGGTCTTATAATCCCTTTTTTGCATGTAAATCTTTTCATTTAGTACAGCTTTTCAATTGAGACTGCACTTACTGAAGATTTTACAGTGGGTTAGGGCAGAGGAGAGGATGGATGAGCCTCATCACGATAGCGTGCTTTGCTTAAGTTCAGGTGATAAGCATTTCTTTGGTCATATGACTTCGAACGTGTGCGAATCTATGAAATCTTTAATGTAGATAGGCCTAAAGCCTGGGCTGTGTGTGATGGAGAAACCATGTGCAAAGCTGTACTGTTTTTATACCTCCTAGCTATTGCATGGGTCATTTAACCCAGCACATGATACTATTTGCTGTTCGTCATTTTGCTGACATGTGCCCTTGGAGTGAACCACCAGCGCTACCGAAAGATACTATGCATCATGCAAAACCATTTGTTTGACTGAACTTCATCCGTTTGACGGATCACTAACCGCTGCACTGCACTGTAGTGTCTGACCAAGTTGTTGGTATAAATGGATGCTGTTAAGCTTCCTTTTTTGTCTGATCCATCCATTTTAGTGCTATATTTTTGGTTCCTGAAATAATTGCAATTTCTCTTCACTTTAAGCATTGATTTCTAGAAAGAAGCCAAATTGCCTTATGACTATAGAATGTGACAATTTACACCTTGAAATTAATAAAAGAATAGAATCTAAAAACAGACCGTTGAATAAAAGGACAATTTGTAATGTTTCATTTAGCTGAAAAATTTTTTTTGAACAGCTGTAGCTTTTGATCAGCCAAATGATTAGCCATAACATTACCAGCATATAACATTAACACAACAACGTTGCATATCAATTATATACCAGTAAACAGGTGTTGGGAACATGGGCACTAAAGGCTCACCAGAAGAAGCCAACTGTCCAGTCCAAAAAAGTAATGAAGGACAAATTGGCAAAAAATGTAAACGCAGAAAGACACCAGAACACCCAGAAGCTGCCTGGCATGCAAAGAGCTGAAAGGAAACCAACCAGTCCCCAGATACCAATCCGATCGAGCGACCTTGGCCTGCGCCAGACACCTCTGCATACCCCCAGAGGTCTTGTGGTGCCATGCGCCTCTGAGCCAGAACAGCCCTGGTGGCACAGGGGGAACCTATTTAATACTGGGCTTAATGTTTCATGTTTTTAGGATCAGTGGAATTTTTAAAAGCTGTGAATAATGTAATAATAACAATAATAAAAAAACTGTAATTAATAAAAAAAAATGTCTGTCTGTGTCTGTCACCTTCTATTTTCTGAATGCTCTAAGATGAACAATTTTATTACTTCTTTACCTTTACTTGAAACTGGCAACATGTTTGTTTTGGCATCCATTTTTCTTCCTTGTTATGGTTCATCAGGATCTTAACACCTTCCTAGAAACTTTATTTCCACCGTCATATTTTTTTTCACCTTCTTCTACCTGACATTGCAAAATTAGAGAGCAGGAAACGTTATCAGCCCTAATAACAAATGAGTACACTTTCTGTCAAGTCCTTCTGTCATTTCTTCTGTAAATTATGCTAATTCTGGCAGAGATTTAGCCCTGGCCTATAATTATCAGTAAGTGCAAAGAAATTTCTCAAAGAAATGTTAATAGCATATCTTACAAATTTTTCCTTTGGTTAAACCTTGAATGATCAAATGTACGGTCATGTGTAAAAGTTAGTACCCCATTTTAATTTGATGTTTTTTTTTTTGTGTAAAGGCATAGTAAAAATCATCTGATTGTAGCGGGTCATTGATCTTAGTCAATTAGGCAAATACTACCATCGACAAACAAGAAAATATAACTTCTTTCACCATGCCATTATTTATTTAACAACAACAACAAAAAAAAAACATGTCTGCAATACTAAGGACTCCCTTAAGGTCTCCACTGGATTTAAGAGGGTAAGTTGTAGCCAGGTGTTGCTAATCATCATCTTTTGGTTAAATGATCATCAGCAGGTGTTTTGGCAGTTTCCTGGTCTAGAGCATTCAGGTGTGTGTTAATACAATACCAAGAGGGAAAGACATAAGCAATTGTTGCTACAGATAAATCAGGAAAGGGTTATAAAACCATTTCCATACAGTTGAAGTTCAACATTCTACAGTAAGAAAGATTATACAAAAGTGAAAAGCATTTAAGACATTTGACAGTCTTCCCCGAAGTGGACATCCCGGGACATTCATCTCAATGTAAGACCAGACTACCTCAGAGAAATACAAAAAAACAAAACAAAAAAAAAAACACACAAGCTGCAGCTCGGACCCTACAGGCTTCACTTACAGTAGCATGTTAAATGTTAAAGTCCTTGAAAGCGCAATTAGAAAAAGACACAACAAATTTAAATTATTTGGAAGGGTTGCAAAGAGAAACATCTTCTGTCTTAAAAGAACATGGAAGCACTTTGTGACTGTGGTTCACAAAACTGCATCTGAACAAACCACAAGGCTTCTGGAACAATGCCATGTGGACAAATGAGATCAAAGTGGAGTCGTTTAGCCTTAATACCCCGCGACATGTTTTGGGGGTAAACCAAACAGCATTTCAGCAGAAACAGCTCATACCCATTGTCAAGCACAGCAGTGGTAGGATGATGTTTTGAGCTCGTTTTGTAGCTACAGGACCTGGGCACCTTGCAGTCCATAAGTTCATCATGACCTCCTTTGTACACCACATTATTCTCATGGATGATGTGAGGCCATCAACTCGATCATGCAACAGCACCGTGATCCGAAGCACACTTTCTATATCTACATAAAAATGGCTTAAACACACACACACACACACACACAAAAAACGTTTTAGAATTTCCTAGTCCAGATCACAACCCAGTTGAAATGCTGTGGCGGGACCTGAGGAGAGCTGTGTATATGCGGATTTCAAAAAAACCTCAACAAACAGAAGCAATGTGAAAAAGAAATTCTTCCACAGCAATGTGAGACACTTATAAGGTCATAGAGGAAGATATTTGATCTACAAGCTATTGAATCATGGGCGTACTTACAGTAGTACAGTAGTATTGCCCACATGTTTGCATAAATTTTTGTTAAATAAATAATGGCACAGTTAAAAAAAAAAATTTAATCTCTCTCTCTCTCTTTATATATATACACACACACTGTACAAAAATTTTATATAACTGTTATATTTTATACAAAAACTCATAGAATTAAAAGGCCCTAATAATACCTAAGCAGGTAGAAAGCGGAAAGGCACGACCATTACCAATGGCTCATTATGTTAATAAAACAGAAAGTGTAAAATATGCTGAAACCTTGGTTTCATGTCCATCTGTTTATTTGATGATTTTTTTTTTTGGTTGTTTTTGTTTTGTTTTTTGAAAAGCCCATTAAAATGTGATTATCATATTCCCGTTTTCACTCTCCCTTTAACCTCCTCATTTTAATTATGTAGCTTGTGCAAATGAACAGTTGTCATTGTCAGTTAGGGAAGTTCTGCATGGTCTGATGATATGTCTGGTCTTGTCACCGTGTTGTCACCTGCCCTTGGACTGTCTGCTTGGGAATCCTAATAAAGCCCTCATTACTCCTGACATAGGACAGACTGCTAACTGAATATTAATAAACATGAATGTTATTTCTAGCTTATTTATAGAGATAGATGGATAGATGGATGGGATGTGTGCACATGCAAGCTTTTGGTCAGACTGCAGGGTCCCTTTTTTGGTAAACAAGTTTTAGAAGCCATCTGTGTTCTGAACATTAACAACTCAATTCAGCAATAAGCAAGTAGAAAGTGTGTGTATCACACCTTACTATTTTTTTTTCTTTTTTTTTTTTTTTGCTTGTCTGATTCAGAGAAACAAGGCCAAAATGAATTCGCAGTACCAACCTATTTAGACGCGTATTTCACCTTCTGCTATATAACTATTCATTACTGAGATCCAGAAAAAAAGCTTTCAATGAACTGAAGCTTTCAGACACACCAGAAGAGTATATCTGTAGATGAGCTATATGTAATGGGACATGGTAGCCACTAATGTGTTTAATACCATTATCATAGTTTCATATTATTGAAACTCAGGCATCATATTCTTTGTTACTTTAATGTCTGCTGCTTGCTCACATCAACGTAATCTAAAAGGTGCAGTCCCAGCAGGATCCCTAAGGTTCAATGATGTTATCATATACAAAGGGTGTTCAAGTCAAAGTGGAACTTTTACTGTACATAGCACACAGGTATGAGAGTCAAAACTCTCTTCATTTCTCTGTATAATCCCCTGCTACACTTATCCCAGTGTTTTACTAGTGCTTGGATACCATTTAAGCAGAAAGTTTTTTTAGTACACCGGAGCCTTGTCTGCTTTGATCGGGACTGTACGGAGGTGTGGAAATAACTCCCAGATGAGTTCCTGTAATGTGAAAGCGGTGTTTGTTAATGATTGAGTACAGTTCCCACAGACAGATGCGTCTCTACCACAAGGTGGTTCACTCACTCACTCATCTTCTATATCGCTTTATCCTGTATTCAGGGCCGCGGGGGGGGGGGGGGGGGG
>JAAGKR010006910.1:23847-40158 GCA_011419295.1 Clarias macrocephalus
TGGCGCCTATCCCAGGAGGCTTAGGGCACAAGGCAGGGTACACTCTGGACAGGGTGCCAAACCCACCAAGCACAGGGAGAACATGCAAACTCCATGCACACAGGGACGGGAATCGAGTCTGGCTGGGAATCGAACCCGGAACCTGGAGGCGACAGTGCTAACCACTACCAAGGTGGATCATTTGCGGGAAATTTCACTACAAGTCCCGGTTTGACTCGAACGCTCTCGTAAATGTATAGCTTTTCCACGCATGCCGGTTCAATTTAACATCTTAAAAGAAGCTCAAAAGAAAAAGAAATGATTGAATGTCAATCTGAGCCCTTTAGACTGATGTGGAGCACACTGTCTTTGGCTGGATAAGAAGAAAAGAACTTGATTATTTTAATGAGTACATTGATATACGATGAGCAATCATATATTTTTTTTTCTCTAAATTTAATTAAAACATAAAAAACATGTTCATTACAGTTTAAAACATCCTTACACCAGTGCAGCCCGATCGCGTACAGACACAGATCCGGATATACTGTAGAAAAGGCGAAGCTAAAACGACAGCCTCGCTTTTGGGAAAATGGTCCTCTCATAGATATTGCAAAAGATGATTTGAAATGGATCTGAACCCAAGCGTGAAGATTATCACTTTCCAATAGGATTCAAGCAATTCAACTTAGAATAGTGTATCTAATGCATAGCACAGCATGCATTAAATATAAATGAGACCCTAAATGCTTTGCTCTCTTTCCTAAATGTGAAGACTCATTTCGTGATTAAACTGATTACATTTTGCACCATGTTGCAAAAACAAACAAACAAAAACCACCTGCAGTTCTAGAGAAAGTTTTATATATAGACCTGATTGACTTTTGTTGTACAAACTGATATCTGGGACTTTTATGCATTTTGACGATCAGACTGAATGATCATTTACTGCATTGATGTGCTAATTTATATTTGGATTTCTAATGATGACTGAGCTACTTAAACATGCTATTGTTCAGTCAATCAGATGTCAACAGCTACTGTACAGTATATCATAGGATTAGGGGTGACTGTTAGAAAATGTGAACAGGATGATTGTGTTTGATCTCTTCATTGTTTTATATCACTTGGCAAGAACTAGACACTGGGGGGCACTGTTTGGGAAGGGTGCTTGAACCCACTTGGGATTATTACAGTATTATTATTATTATTATTATTATTATTATTATTATTATTATTATTAAAAACTAAACAAATTTCGGCTTAACATTATGACCACCGACAGGTGACCCGAACAATCAGTAAACTGGTTAGATCATCATGGACACACCCCATGCCTGTGAGCACAAGACCAGCACATGTTATCTCCAACAGAAAAACACTGCAGCACAAAATGCTGCCAGTGAAACAAAGACCCCAGAACACTGCACCGCAGGCAAAGAGCCCAAGGGTGTTGACCTGGCCTTCAAATTCCCCAGATCCAAACATCACAGCACACCCCAGTGGTGTAAGGAGAATCCAAAAAAAAAAAAAAAAAAAAAAACCGCAGTGGTTTTACCATTAAAGGTTTTAATATTAGAACTGATATGTGTATGTAGCAGTAAAGAATAGAATAATATCCTGACTGAATGACAAAGACCACTTTATTAAAAATTTGCATAACCTTATAACTCTATCCCTGAGGAATTTTTCTGCACTCATTAAACATGCTCCTCTTATCTGACACATCACTGTCTCAGAGCTTATGTAAATGAGGCACATTTGAATTTCACACCAGATGTAGAGTTTCATGTACATCTATTGTATATACAGGATTGTCCTTGTTTCAATTAATTTGTTAATTAATTCTTTTTCCCCCCCTAATGTTTAATAACTACTACTGAGTTTATTTTGTGATGGAGCTCCGTTAATGTTTGCTTTACTTGTTGTGGAAAATCATTTGGATTGATTGTCCGTGAACAGAGATGTATAAATGGCACCGGTCTTGGAGGAAAAAAGGTGAGAAATTGGAATTGGCTTCGGACTGTATTAAGACAAGAGAAGAGGCAGACTGATCGAATTGCACCCAGGGGATGCTTATTTTCGGCTGAGGGATGTGCTAATGGTCAGCTGAATGTGTGGCAGAGTATAGAAGAGGATGACAAAGAGCCTTACTATTAACAGTTTGGGTGTGGGATCAGATTGATGTTCACTGGCATCAGGTAAAGAGGAACGTTCATAGCAGAGCCATTGCAGAAGGTTTTATATATATGTGCTGGTGAAAACCATGACAAAGCAATGCATCAAAACGTACTGTATTCTCCTCCCCAGCTAGGGACCGACAACAGAACATAATACCTGCTATATTTCATGATGTTAATCTTTGCTTTCTTTGTCTTTAATTAGTTTACTTATTTGCGAACATCTTTTCAGTGTATACTAGAAGTGTCTGTTTGGTATCCCACCTTACAAGGCAATTCATTAGGAAACACTGCCTGTGGAGTCCTTATCTTCTTTGTGCAAGCAGCAACTTTAGGGCTATTAGGCTTTAAAAAAAAATAAGACTGGGACTTCTCAGTCGAACATAAAACATTTAGTGTGCGTGGGTCTGAGTGTGTGCGTGTAAAGGTAATGGGGTCATTACCATGCAGCTCAGAAAGCAAGCCCAAGGCCGTGTTTAGTCACTTCATTAAAACCAGATACAAATGGATGGTACTGTAATTTCTGCTTTGTTCAGGAGTAGAAGACTAACGCGTTGTAGATTTCAGCTGTTTTGGGGGCTAGGTGGAAACCTTTTCAAGTTTGTCTGGGTGGAGACCAGGCATGCGGTATATAAAATATAAAGAAAAGCAGATCATCAAGCTAAGAACTGTTCTGTTCCCAGAGAGCGGGCATTTATGACATGACCAGCCAGATAAAGGAAAGGGCTAATAATGAATCCAAAGACACAAGATTTGCCCGATCTCTAATAAAGATTTTTTATTTTTATTTTTTCAAAAGGCAGAGACAGTGTGACTCTTTCAAATCTTGGTAAACCCTTCCTCCATCTGTTCCCAAATCCAAAGGATTTATCTTTCTGGGGGATGGGATCTAAAATGCCCTCACTCATCATGCTAGTCCTAAAGCTTTCCCATCTACTTTTCTTGGCACACCCAACTGAAGCTGGCTACAAGGAGACCAGTTGTAGCCTCAGATCCAAAGCCGCAGTCATGTTTTTTGAAGGTTCTCTTAGGGAGGATTTTGACTGAGGAACAATTAGCTACATTCGGCTTGGGAACATGACTAAACCAGCAAGAGCCCTTAATTCCACTGAAGACATTCATCCTGGAGAAAGTTGTATGTGGCTTAAGTTATGTTTTAAGTCAGCCCTTGGCTTTCTTGTCAGAGTGTCAGCGTGTCAGAGTGTTGTCTCTGTTGTGCCATTCATTGGGCATTCCTGCTACAAAATATATTTCACTTTGACAAATGTATTCCATTATTTAGCAATTTATATCTATTATATGGTAATCGATTTTTTCATTCTTCAGTTTAAGCCTTTCAATCCATCCTGTTTGTCATTCCAGTAGCGATAATGCTAGAAGTGACTTGTTATTTCAAAAGTTTTATTTAGTTTTAGAAAGTACTGTATTATTCACAACATTTTTTTTTCTATTGAGGTGTATGAATTGACAGAGCATAAATTATCTCTTAATGCAGGCACTGGTTATTAATCTCCTCCTGACGTAGTGATGAACCTAAATCTTTGTGATCTTAGTGTCTATGGCTATAGTCTTGTGTTTGGAAACGAAGCCTGCAAGAAACACCTCGGGGTAGTTTTCAGCTAAATTGAAAATGTAGTGGACCGCCATCCCATTGAGAAGTAATAAAAAAGGTAGAGGACCTAGAACATACCCCTGGGGTATACCAGGTTTCTGGGGTTAATAGTGAGAGATGTGATATGAAAGAATATTCGTTTGCAGAGTGGGTGATATAAGGAGATAGAGTGAGAGAGAGTACTAGTAGTTATGGGTGAAATCCTTCCGTAATCCTCCTGCTTTAAACCCATCAATTCCTCTCTGCTTCAAATCAATATAAAACAGCTTGGTTATTATTTGGGCTGTTTAAACTAATCAAACTCTTAAAGGCCATCATATGACATTACCTGCATGGTGCTAAAATCAATTATAGCCAAATGTGTTTTTCATTCCCAGTTTAAATCGAGTCATTCTCATCACCCTGAAAATCACACTCAAGTGTACTGACCGTCAACCGATATTAATAATCTCTTTTGGAAGTGAGAAGCAATCCAACTGTGTTACAACTTTCACAGTAGAGGGTTTTGTGATGAGCCCAACTGACACACAAGGCTAGAGTAACCCAGATGAGCTGGTTGTCATTAAAGTGAAATTCAATTTTGTGGCAGCTCAATGCCATAATCAGTCAGCGGAGCAAACCACCAGGAACGTATGCGGGTTGTCGAAAAGCTACAAACAGAATGCATGGACGAAGATGTGGAGTGCAGCCCTTTATTTAATATTTAGAAACCATTGCCATTGCTATTTTATTTCCTCAATGTTGTAAACTGCTGTTAGTTAATAAATTGTCAGGCTATAAAGAAAAAATGCTGCTGGTTTAGCTGTCAGGAATGTTCATCCTTTCGCTGCACGCTGGAGAAATGTCTATTGTGGTTCATATTGAACTTTAGGGCTTTAACAGAACAGGTTGTTAACACAACACACATCAGCACAAAGAGATGATATTCTATAGTGTGGTGTTATGTGAAAAGTAAACCAATAGTTTCCCCAGCCTGTAGTGAGAAACATGTGTATGCTTTATGAAACTATTTTTGATTTTTACTGATATTATTTAATAATTGAATTGTTATATACTACCCAATATTAAGATGTTTGTCTCCTGGTGCATTTTCAAAGAAAAAGATGAATGTTTTAAGGTTAAGAGCATAAAACATTTTTTTTTACTGTGTGCACACCTGACAGCTGGGCTTCCAGTCTCGCACCTCAGAAATGAGATAACACAGTGGACCTTGACGAGAGAGAGAGGGAGAGGGAGAGAAAAGGGATTTGTCTCTTTGTGTTATCTCATGGTTTTGACTGTAACCATTATAAACACTATTATTTTCTAGATTTTCAGACGAGATTTCACAGACAGTACTCATTTCTTCACTTGTCTGGCACATTATTATTTTTAATGTAGCATTGTTAGGATTTTTTGGTCTTGCATGAGGAATGTTAAATAAAAGAAACCGTATTGCCTGTCTGATGGAGGTTGTGCATTTGACATAATTCAATTACAAATTAGCATGAAGCTTAAATAGAAGATCAGGCGGGGGGGTCAAACTCATCTTTAATGATGGACCTTTGATGAGGATCAGGCAACCCAGACTCATAGTTGGTCGACATGACCAAAGGTCAGCCTGTCTGGTCCGATCCCACAGGGAAGCCAATGCAGCACAAATAGTTGAAAAAATGTCAATGCTGGCTTGATGGAAAGGCACCAGAACACCCAGTTCACCACAGCCCACCAGGCAAAGGGCCCAGCAGGCAAATAGCAAATTGCTGCCAAGCAAAGGTTCCAAACTCGACAGATCCCAATCCGATTTTATGCAGGCATTGTTGAGCTGGACATCCAGTTGATATTAAATCTTAGAATAAAAAAAGCCAGCAGATTACTGACAGCATACTGTCTTAATGCATACACAAAGTGTAGTAGAAACAAGGCTGGTACTGTATGTGGCACTTAAACACTCTTTGTTTATCTCTTTACCTAATTTTAATTTGTTGTTTTAGGGTTTTATTTGTTGACTAAAAATTGTATGTAGATTAATATGTAAAACAATATAAAACAAGTATCCATAATTTCTACTATAATAACTAGAAACATACAACCTCACACTCATCCACACACTACGAGCAAATTGGGATGCCAATTAACTTAATCTGCATGTGTTTTGTGGGAGGAAACTGGAGTAACCAGGGAGAAACGAAGTATGGTGAAAACATGCAGATTCCATGCACACAGAGATGGGAATTGAACCCAGACCCTGGAGGTGGCAGGTGATAGGGCTAGTCACTAAGCCACCTTGCCGCCAAGACGAGCTTGCATACCTTGTTAACTCATCATAAAACACAATTTGTTCCAAATCCAAATAAACAAAGTAAAACTTTGTACAAATAATACTGTGTTTATTTGGATTTGGAACAAATTGTGTTTTATGATGAGTTCTGGATAGACTTTAGCCTTTAACCATTTCTAACCAAGACTCAATGTCAGGTTCCTTCAGGGTGCAATCTATGACATGCTTATTGAATCTTGCTTTGTCTTCAGGCTTTTTTGCATTCCACTATGTAGCATGCTGTTGGAAGTCAGGAAGATGACTTTAGTTTCTGTACCATCACCCACTTTTCAAGTTTAAGGTTCTACAGCTCACTGATTCTTCAAAGACATTGGAGTGTAAAGCAGCAATATGAGTAGTTTGAGTCTCTGATGTTCAGGCTTTTGCTGCTCATATACCACAGAACATTCAAAACACTAGAGCCTATTAACACTGATGACAGAGTGGACCACATAACGGGGATAGTAAAGACACCTTAAGGTCTACCCCAAGTACTGTATGATTTTAGGGTACACATTGTGACTTTAACATAACCAAGGCAGAATTAATCCGAACCATTAAGCTCTGTCCTGTTCAGGCAGGTTGTTCAATTAATTCATTTCTGAATGAAAGGTTCTCTTGGTATAAGGACTTTGGGGCTGCTGTTACTTGGCAGCGTGTATGTAACAAACATCTTTGTCACCTATGGACACCTATGCAAGAACTGTGCTTCAACAAGTCGTTTTCGCAGGGACAGTGACTCCTTTTTAGTTTGAGAGAGCACATGTGGGAGGCACGTCATTTCCATCAGCAGCGGAGTCAATTGTGATGCATTCTTCCTCATACTGCTCACAAATGCTTAGATAACGCGATGACACTTTCAGCTTTTAGACTTTTAAGTACCGTTTCATACAGCATGCTTTCTTCTTTGTGGAATAAAAGTTTTGCAAAGGTAGGTGGGTTAATAATTTTTTTGTTCTAGCGGCAGAAGGTGCCGTCCTTAGCAACCTTGAACAATCTGCCTTAAAAGCTGCCAGTCAAGGTCGCACACAAATATGCCTCACCTGATGGTGTTGAGTATCACTTGCAGCCATTCAAGATAACCTGGGAGTTCTGTACTTTGCTGAGATGTCGTCAACAGTCCAGAATCTTCAAATCCATTTGGAGCTGATTGATGTCTATAACAGGGGGAAAAAAGGAGTTTCCATGACTACAAAACTACATGCATTAGCTTATATATTAAAGAGGCAACAGGGTCAGAGTAAATGTGAAAATGTTAATTATTAAAGATGAAAAAACTGTATTTTTGAAATTGATTTATAGATCCATATATGTATCCATTGCTTTCAGTGTTTGAAGAGTCAGGTTATTACAGTATATCAGGGAATAAATTTAATATTTTCATATATCCATAATATTAGTGAGGATTTGTTGTTTGCTTTGACTGAGTAGTCTCTGCTCTAGTCAGTGATTTTTCCTATTCAAAGTACCAGTAATAGCAGTATTGGTGATACCTTTTCCTTTCTATGCTTCTTATACATTCAAACAAATGAAAAAAAAAAGTTTGATTAGTTAGCTCAGTATTTTTTAACAATGTCCACCTCTATGCATGTGTATGAGCTTCTTCCAACAGTGTGGACACATAGTCTGTGAATGTTGACTGGACATCTTACCAAGATTGTACAAATGGCAATAAATACTGTACAGTGGTCACCTTTGCCCTCCACAGTCCCTTGTTGGACTACAGAGGTTCTTAGATGGATTAATTTAATTCTTTAGAAGATCATGACATGTGTCCTAGTATGCAAAAATCACTTTTAGTAATTTTTAGATATTCAGATTGATCTCCAGTATGTGTACAAACCAAAATTATTTCCTGCGTTTTGTCCCTTTTTAATTTTTTTCATAATCGACCAGGGTAACACAAGCACTTGTTTTTTTTTTTTTTTCATTTACTTAAAATTGACTTGTAGTTGATGTTTAAAGGCTGGTGTTAAGGCTGCCAAGAAATATGTGAGACACATCATTTTAATGTCACCTCAGTCACAGGTCAGCTCTAAACCTGAATAATTCATTCTTTGAATGATGGAAGTACTTGTGCAGATGGATGAATTTATGGCTCTGACTGACCAACATGCTCATGCAAACACTGAAGTGCCTCATTTGCTGTCTAATGGCTCCTGGACAGTACAAGTTCTTGAAAGCATAATTAGACTTACACTTTACTATATTGCTCTGTATAT
This sequence comes from Clarias macrocephalus, assembly GCA_011419295.1. Classification (NCBI taxonomy): domain Eukaryota; kingdom Metazoa; phylum Chordata; class Actinopteri; order Siluriformes; family Clariidae; genus Clarias; species Clarias macrocephalus. The sequence goes on from JAAGKR010006910.1 coordinate 32,140, forward strand.
TTACTATATTGAATTTTCCCATAGGAAAGTTTGATGAAGTTCTATAAGAAAAGCTTAGTGATGTGCTTCATGTCATCATATGATCTTTGTTGTTATTGCAGTGCTGTATGTATACTTGATGATCAGGCGTGAAAGTAGTTTTAAACTCTTACTTGAACATTTGATTAGAATAAACCACGGATGTCGTGGACAGTCTTGTAAATTTCATAAGTTTCTCTCTATGTCCCCACTTCAGAATCGCCTTAGCTCACTAACCGTTAAAATAGTGCCCTTGTTCAGGGATTAGAGAGGGATTCAGCCTTGCGTTAGAAGCTAGTTAGTTTTGCAGCTCATGTAGCCAAAAACAAAGCGATGAGGTAAGTTACAATAACTAGCTCACATTAACTAGCAGAAAACAAAGTGTTGTTAAAGATGACATAATGTTGCAAGATGTGTTGCTGAAAGTGCTTCCGGGACTGGTTTTGGATGTGGATTTTGGCAGGTAGCTGCTCTCCTCTCCACTGTGTGTGACCTACTTTCACTTTTAGACTTCAGTTATACTATATGTGTTCTTAATTTAAGGGAAGAGTGACAAAGAGTTTCACTGATGTTAATTGCACATAAGCTACAAATGGAAGGGAAAAACTTTACACTGACATTTTTTTTTCCTTGAAAACTTAAGTTTTGTCTAATAAGCAAGTGTTTTTTTTTTTACTGTCATATAAGTATTTCAAAATTTAATGCTGCATCTTTTAATAGCATTTAATTAGGATACAAACTGGCTTCCTCTAAGTTATTAGGAAAAATCCATCATTGCTTTTTACCTACAAAAAAAAAAAAAAAAAACAGTAAAACAGAAATCATATTAATGAAATCTTCCTTAATGTCAAGAAACGTAATATTTCATTAGAAACACTACATTCAGCTTTTACATCATGCTAATGTTGTCTCTAAAAATTAATGTTATGCTGAATGTAAACAGTGTTATAAGTAGTCTGACAGTGTTGACAACATTCCACGTTATGCTACATAACTTGGGTAGAGTGTTTTTGCATAATTTGCTAGATGCATAATTAATATGCTTGAAATGCATTAATTTTATTAAAATATTACCTCAAATTTAATATAATGTAGGACATATGGGGTTAAAATATTATGGTTGTGACCACTGTAGTATCAATGTCAAATGTTTAAATACACACACGCATACAGTATATGCAGTATATCAAACTTACAATAACAGATTATAGAACAAACAGGAAGTCATGAAAGGATCCTTGGAGTTACAGTTGACCACAACATTGCCTGACTTTATTTATTTATTTATTTATTTATTTATTTATTTTAGAAACGTCTGACGGGGTTGACAGAAACTCAGGACACAAATTTTGCAAATTAATAATTAGAGTAAAAAAAATGTAATGAATAAATGTTTAAAAGCCATTAATTATTTAACATGTACTTATTTTACTTAATATGTAAAATGTGTTTTTTTCTTTCAAATATTTTATTTTATTTATTTATTTATTTTTTTGCAATTTATTTGAAAATGTGAACCCTTCTTCTGGATGAGGACGTTTTCAGGTAGTGAGGACACTTTTTAAATAAAAGAAAAATTATTTTATACATCAGCTTATAAAATTTATCATAATAAAAATATGAATTTGAATTTTAAAAAAATCGGAATTTTACAGAAAAACACAGTATTATGTGCTGGACATGTTTTCCAGTTATCTGCATACTCTCTCTCGACACAGTAAATGTTTGTGTTGATTGACTCTGTTGAATGACATGTATGGCCATGGACAACTTGATCTTGATCTGTTACATAACTGCTCATATCTTCACTTCTACTCAACATTTTAATTGAAGTTATGGCGCACTTTTAACAGGGTTAAGTTAGGCAAATACCTAACTACTGGCAAAGTTTCATTAAATTCTGTCCAGTCAGTTTTGCGTGATGTTGTGACAAAAGCTGGCTGGACAGACAGATTTACAAACAGACATACAGACAGACAGCAGAAATTGTTCTGAACCTTTTTTTTTTTCATTTATACAGATATAAGATATATCATTTATTTACTTGAAATATTATGCTACTTGATAAAATATTACTTACCCGTACAAATGGAAAAATCTCAAATGTACAGTATATGTATCTCAAATGTATGTATAAAGTTTAACCTTGAAAGTCTGAGAAAGCAGCACATAAAACAGTAAACATGAACAAATCTCACCTTCTGTGCAGTAAATTATCTCCAACATTTTTTCGTTTTCTCAACCAAGGATTTATTTGAAAATGTACAGCTGCAAGAAAGTGCGTGGCCACGAACACACCAATGTGTATTTTTGTATACTTTCTTAATATACTATAGCACTAAGGAACAGGTACAGACAATTTCGTTTCACTTTTAACTTAGGCATGGCACGGCACAACGCTGTACTATACTAATATTTTTTTAATACAGTATTATCCTATTGATACTGTAATAATCTATGTTTATTGAAAGGACAAGATACGTTCTGTGGATTGTGTGCTGCTACTCATATGCAATCAATGTTGTGCTTTTTTCCCCCATCTAATAAGTAATTCAGTTGTGACAATAAAAGTGTCACCAATTCAAGATTCATCAATGCTTGCACCCACCTCCATAATCTACACTTAATCTTATTTAGGAATAAATTAAAATCAGATGATGGTTTAGCAACAAGCAAATTAAGCAACCATGCCAAAAATGGAGAGAAGTTATTCTTATAGAGACGCTGGAGAAGTGCACAGTCTTCCTGCTCAGTCATTTTACCCTTTTTTTTCTGCCAATGTGATTTAATAAACAAATCGCCAGCTAGAGCTTTCATTAATAACCCACCTATTTTTTTCTTTCTTGTCTTTCTTAACACACCGCTAAGGCTGGCTGCAGATAGCCTTGTTTACCACCACAGCTTAGATTCATCTTCATAATAAGTGTTTCTCTGCAACCATGCTGTTTTTCTCAGTCTGAGCAGAGACAGAGAGTGCGGAAGCGTCACCATTCACCAGTCCAATTTTCTCCACCTGCTTAGACATAATGTTCCCTCTATTAACTTTTTTTTTCGCCTGGAACTTCAGAGTGAAGCTAAATGCACCCCTGAAGTGCTTTCATTTTTCTTTTTGCATTGTCCCCATGGAAGCCCATGACTGTGTCCTCCTAAATGCCGGATTAGTCTGTGGTTTTCTGGATTAATATCTAACCAAAACAACCAAGCGTTGAAGGAAATAGAGAGATATTTTTGAAAAGCAGAAACAGTGTGGAGGTCAGAACCAGAGAACAGTTTGGCCCTAAATAAAACACTCTTGCCAGAATCTTTGGCCAGGCTGTGGGTTAAAGGTTAGAACACTGCCTGGATTTGTTTCTGAAAAGATGAGCTTGGGTCAGGACTTGGTGATGAAGAAAGTGTAGCCTCAATGGATGAATGCTTCTGCATAAATAAATAACTAAGTCTGTAAGTAAATAAGTGAGTGAGGTAGATACGTACGTACTTTACATTACGGATAATTAAGTAATAACAAAAGTTAAGTATTGTAAGTATTTGTGTGTGTGTAATTATGTAAGTACATATAAGTAAATGTTTAATTATGTACAGTATGTAAATATAGCACTGTATATTGGAGTCATACATTTAAGTACAGTAAGTAGGTAGGTAAATATATTTTTTATCTAAGTAAATAAGTTAGATACATATAAGTATATAAGTAAATAAATATGTTAGATACAAACACTGTCTACACTGTCCAAATAAATTGTCACCATTTCAGAAGGGTCTTATTATTGGGCTGCATCAAGCAAAGAAAACACCTTCAAATTAGGCTTGAAATGACTTGAGCTGGGTTAAGAACCCTTTACCACAATATCAAAGATCAGTTAAACACTTGGTCAGGTTGCATGGTAAAAAAATCAAAAGTTAAAACCATAGCTATGTTTAGTTGTGAATGTAAGATCATATCGATACTGTTCACACGCAATGTGATTGTGATTTGTAGCCTTAAGAAAACCATTTGTTATTGAGACTCAACAGTAAAAGGCTTAAAGTCGCTGAGGAGCATAAAGATTGGATTTATAGTAATAGCAATGGCTTAGATTGACACAATAGCTTAGATTTTTATCCTTTTTTTAGAGTGATGAGTGCATCTTAACTGTGCAACTTTTTTTTTGCTGCTGCTCTGCTCTGTTCTGTTCTGTTCTGCTGGGAAACCTTGCTCCTGGCATTCATGTGGATGTTACTTTGACCTATCCAAACTATGTTACTGACCAAATACACCCCTTTATAGCAACAGTTTTCTGTCAACTCAACTTCAGGAAGGAACATGTGTCCTGCCACGTTGCCGATATTGTGCAGGAATAGTATAAGGAACAAGAGTTCAAGAGTTTAAGGTATTAATTTGACTTTGAGATTCCCCCGATCTCAATCCAATTGAGGAACCTAAATAATCTTTTTATGAACATATAAACTTGTAAAACCATAAATTGGCCATATTTTGCTAAAAGAGACACACCTTTTCTTATTAAAAAAAAAAAAGAATAATTAGTTTCCTGGTACTTAAGTGAGGCCAAATCAACAAGGATGTCACCAGCATCAGAGATAAATAAAGTAAAACTTACCCTTAACCATTTTTGTCACTGTGTAGACTTTCATCATGCTTTATCCTTTTTTATAAGCTTTCTCTTTTCCTTCAAATCGCAGTTCTACTTCCGGTTAAAAAAATAGACACTGCAGTGCACCATATACCAATATTTTCAATTATATACAATATTATTATATGATATAATTATATCAGTGAGTCGGTCTCACCAGTTTCAATGAATCAGTCCAGAAGCACGATGATAGAAAATGGCTGTCCTGTATACAGTAGCTGTCCTGAGTTCACAGTCCAATACAGTGGAAAACAGCTCAAAATGAAGAGAAAACAGAGACAAAAGGGCTTCAGGGATTCTTCTTGCGATTTGCAAGCTCTGAGACAACTGTGAGATTCACTGTAACTTTCACAGGGATATTAATTTTCTTATGCGCGGTTATAATTTTTTTGGCAAAATTATGACAGTGTGGGGATTGTATATTCGTGTCAAAGGCATGTTTGTCATTTTGTCAGACTTAAGAACAAATCTGACTTATGAACGTGCTCCAAGAACAGAACTTGTTCATAAGTCGGAGACTACCTGTGTGTATATATACACAATATACAATCAGTCGGTCAGCAAGACAGACTATATAAATATATATACAGCCTGTCTGTGTTATATCAAATAATTAAAACCATCTGAAAAATCAAAAATTATGATTTCTGACAAAACATCACTGTGGTACAGACATCTTTAAAAGTTGCCTATGTGGACTGAATATGATCATGCAGATGATGTTCCATCCTATTGTTGAGGAGCTTTCCCCACTCATTTATAAATCATAGATCAGGTCTTAGTGCTGCTGCCTTGGCTTGCATAAGCTTGTTAGAATTTCAGCACAGTTTAATGACAGAGAGAGAGAGAGATGCACACTGGTTCGGAGTAGAGGGTGGTAGAGTTGCAAAAGCTCCTGGCAAGAAGCCATGCTGCATTAAAGAAAGTGCACTCTAGTGTGTTTGAAGTGGACTAACAAGACAGTGTTCTACAAGAGCCAGGACTAGACTAGGACAAGAGCCCAGGATCGATTGGCACTGACCCAGCACCCAGATATTTAAATCCAACAACCCACTTTGAGCTCCTCTAAAACCTTACCCCTACTGTGCAATGAAGAAATCAGACACTGTGAGAAAAACCCTCTCGCTAGCTGATTTCTTGTTCTCTTCCACAGGGAAATTAGATTCCGGTGCCAGGGCGCTCCATTCCGCCGCTCAAAGTTGATGATGCCACTGCGGCAAAATGCGTTCTGGGATGCATTATGAGCAGGGGAGCAGTTAGCAGTCTGTTGCAAACTCCTTATGACTGATCTGAGTGTTATAGCTATGGTCGAGCAGCAGTATACAGTCACATTGTAAATCTGTTATTTCTGTCGCACCTGTCATGTCATGGAATCATCTGTTGTACGAGTCGCTCTTTAAAAATCTGAGTTATGTGTTAACAGATCGTTAATGATTGTCATGTTGGCTCAGCATTAACATGTAGCCTAAAAACACACACTCACACACGCACACACAAAGAAAGAAATGCTTGCAGCATCATTTTTTTTTTTTTTTCAAAAATGCTAATTCTGGAATACCATTCATTTTCTTTTCTTTGCTTGACCTCTATGAGCTATCTTGATAAGGCATCATTTGCTTCTTTGTCTCATTGTTTCTGCATTGTTCTACTGTTCTATTGTTTCTGCAGTGCACACAAATCCTTCTCGGAACTGGCTTTCTAGGCTACATGCAGTACCATAGTGGTTCTTGAGGTGTTTAATTATGCATACCTGGTAATATTACTGTAGGTATACTGTGACCTACAAAACTCCAATGGTTGTCTAAATTAGCAAATATGTCTCCACCTTCCCTACAATAAAACAACATTAAGTTCTTAGAAAAGCTAAAACATCACACAAACTGGTTAAGACATAATGACATACGGCACACAACCATCCACAACTCAAGACCTACCAGTGCAATGGAGGAGAAACTATCAATCGATAATTTGATTAACAACCAATTAGGAGAAGATCCTGAAACCAGAATGCCAGTTTTGAGTTTTGACCTCCCTCAAGATGACAAATAATGTTTTGTTGCCATTAAAGCTTTGAATCCTAGTTAGGATTTAGATTTTATTCGATTCAATGTTCGGGCATTTTGATTCACATTGATTCAATGGCATCAATGTTTCTGTCTGATTTATTTCAATATTATTTTTTAACATTTTTTACAGGAGTATTAAAAAACTATTAAAAGTTAACATTGAACTTTTTGTAGCTTGTGGTGTTGATTGTTTGAATGTTGTCTTGTACCAAGTTTTTCTGCCCATCATCCGTTTCACACTCCAGTCCAGCAAGTGGCGATATTCCATCAACTACTCTATATGAATTAGCAATACCCTCAGAGTATTTGTGAAAGATGCAAGTGGTTTTATATTCTGCAAAAGCCGTGGTATACAGTATTTGAGGAATCTGTCGATTTTAGACATTTAATATTTAGAAGTTTACCTACATTATTTTAAAAGTATGAATTGATTCTGAATAATAAAAAAAGAAAAACTCATGGATTAAATTCAATAAAATAACTAACAAAATATGGACTGAATTGCACAGCTATACAGGTTGGGTGAAAAGTAACTAGGCATTGAAATTGGTAAAAAAAAAAAATAAAAATAAATAAATAAAAAATTCTATATTTCTAACACAAATATTTTGAAACACATCTCCTTTTACATAGGATAATGAAAGCAAATCTTTAAATTTCAACGTAGGATCCGGTAGCGTCAACTAGTTTCCTCGAACTTCTGAAGACCTCCTGAATCCGTGCCTCCAAGTCCTTCAGTGCACCTCCTCTATGGCCTAGAAAAAATAACACTGAGTGAGATCTGGACTTCTTGGAGGCCATTCCTGAGGTCGGCCTCGTCCCAGCCAACATCCTGGAAAATGCTGGTCTAACAGTAAGAACGCAATGGGGTTGGTGTCCCAGTGCTACTGGTTCTATTGCCATTAAATATTGCATGTCAGCTACCCTGTAGTTGCCATCACCTTATTTGTAAAGAATTCTAAAACTGGAAGAAAAAAAATGAAGCGTAATTGCCAGTATTGGACCAGTATCAGAAACTGGGGGAGCAGTGGTAGCTTGGTGGTTTGGGTGTTGGACTACTGATCAGGAGGTCCCCGGTTCAAGCCAATAGGCTGCCACTGTTGGACTCTTGAGCAAAGTCCTTCAGCCCCAATTTCTCAGATATGATCAATCGTTGAGCTGGCAACCCGACCACAGAAATGCCGTATATATCTCCATGGTGAGAAGTATCCATCGCCTGATGTGCTGAATGGCACATACAGTAGACGGACCGTATCCCTTTCAGAAATTAGAAGATGTTTATAGCTCTGATATCCATAAAAAAA
>JAAGKR010006911.1:0-40149 GCA_011419295.1 Clarias macrocephalus
GTGTGTGTGTGTGTGTGTGTGTGTGGTGTGTTTATGTGCTGTGTGTGTGTGTGTGTGTGTGTGTGTGTGGTGTGTTTATGTGCTGTGTGTGTGTGTGTGTGTGTGGTGTGTTTATGTGCTGTGTGTGTGTGTGTGTGTGTGTGTGTTTATGTGCTGTGTGAGTGTATAGTGTGTGTGTGTGAGTGTGTGATTGTGTGTAGTGTGTGTGTGTGTGTGTGTGTGTGTGTGTGTGTGTGTGTGTGTGTGATGCACTGGCTCCGTGGTCAGAATGTTTCCGGCCTTGTGCTTGAAGTTTCCTGAAATAAGCCTCAGGCCTCCTGTGATCCTGTATAGAATAAGTGAATGAATGAAAAATAAAAATGAATCAGTGTAATAATTAGTGCTTCGGCCGATGGGTCGTGATCCCGTGTGGTATGTGGGTCAGATGAACGTGGTAAAGGTGGACCAGAACCAGGCCATAATAACTGTGCTATCTGGGCTTCCTCAAAAATACCTGTGAACTGAAAGCGTTCTCCTCCAGCTCTGTGAGCAAACTAACTAACTGGATGTGGGGGGCTCTGATCCACTTCATACTGCTGTGGTTGGCTGATTCTCATCGTGTGTGTGATCTAAACCCGAGCCGCCTGCATTCTGTGTCTGATGATCTAAAATCCTACTGCAGTTCTTTAAACATTGTTGGCGCAACAAAACTTCCTTAATTGACTTTCACGCTCGATAAAGCGCAACCCTTTTAGAACCATTTGACTCAAAGGCAGAAACAAGACCTGGTTTTCATCTTAACTTTCTGTCTTTCTTACAGTAAGATCAGTCTCGTCTGGGCCAGTGCTGGAAGGTCTCGTTCCCAGTATAACTGGCAAACTCGCACAATCAGTGAACAGATGTAACAGGAACAAATGGCAAGTACACTGAGACGATGGAAAATTAAAATAATCCAAAGAAGTTTTGGAAGACCATCAGATTAGGTAAAGGAGGTAACGAGACCTGCTCTGAGCTCCATCTACTGTAGTACTGAGATCAGTTCAAAAATGATAAAATCATAAAATATAAATAAGTGGATAAAACCAATGCTTAACTTTATTATATCATACTAGAGCAGCACAACCTCGAACCACCATACTGTACAGTAAAACAAACGTATGTGTGTATGTACTGTATATAGAGTTTATTTACAGAATCAACCAAACAAATGTATACACACTTTAGGAAAAGAAAATCTTGTATTAATATTTAAATTCTTAATGTATTGCTATGTGCTATATATTGATTCTATGTGTATAAAGACGTGTATTAAGGTTTTGTTTTACTGTAAAACATGTTGGTTTGAGGTCGTGCTGTTGTACTGAATATCGGGCATGATCAACATAGGCACTCCAAAAGTATTGGCACCCCCGGCATGTGTGAACGGTCTTGTTTACGTCTATCGGCTCCTTGTGTTTATTTCCGTCTCTACACACAAGGAACCTCAGATAAAGTTCTACTTACTGCACGTTTAACACCTCATTAAAGCGGCGTGTTTGCTGGCACGCGGCTCTTCCTCATGCTCTCGCCTACATAAACATATAATTAAACTTTTCTTTTTTTTAAACCCCCACGTTGTTAAACATTCGCTCAGGTTTCTCTGTTGAATAAAAAGTCAGAGGTAATTTTGCCTTAATAGAAACAAACTGCAACTGTGAGAAATGGAATTTCGTATTTAACTTATTTTTTTGTTTCTAAATTTCATGGAGGCAGAAATTTTTCATTTGTAGTTTGGAGAACAAATATTCTCAGTAATGATACCTGAGAGCATCTTCTTGCAGTAAATTTGGTAAGAAATTAAATTCATGTTTATTAGGTGAACATTACAGTTCCTGATTTTGGGCACTTCTAGCTACAGTAGGTTAAAAAAAAGACATTAACATTATCTCGAGAGTTATTTTCTGCTGATATGAGTAGAGAAATAATGGCTTACAGCAGAGCAATGAGAACGTATAGTATCATTTTTAGACAGTGGTGCAAAAGTGATTCAGTAGAAATCATTGTGCTGTGGCTTTTTTTCATTTAGTCTAGTTGTGCTTAAAATGTTTGTTTTGAAATGTGCTGCAATACCTTCTTGTAATGCTGGGTGGGGCTAGTGAGCCTCAGCAGTAAGTCAACCATGCAGTCACGATGGAAACTGAAGTGTGCGCGTCAGCCACAGCATAGACAATAACAAAAACACAAGAGATATGAGACTGGTGCTACTGAGACACACTCACCTAAACATGGGTAGCACAGTTTTTGGGGCAGGGGTCACTCAGCGGTGACTACAGATCAGAAGGTCGTCTGCTTCGAAAACCTCCCCCCCCTCCCCCACCATCACCGAAGTTGCCACTGTTGGGACCGTGAGCCAAAGCCCTTAACCCTCAGCGTAATAAGAGCGTCTACCAAAATGTCATAAATGTAGATCAAACAAGCTCCAGGTGAGGACAATTACAACATCTGACAGTGATGCATCCTGGGAAATCAGGTCCAAGACCAGGTCTGAACACACAGCGGGCGCTCTAGGGGTTTCCCCTGACACTGTGGACTTGAACATGATGAGACGAACGCTGCATGTCCCCTGCCTGTGCTGTTTGTGTTACGTTGTTTTTAGGAATGCGCTTAGAAAGTTGTTCCGGCCTGCCGAGTCACTCGCCACACACTCATAGACAGATTTACTCAACATCCCATCGTTCTGTGCTCCACTTTCTGCAGAGTCTTTAATAATTGATGTTTTAGGTTCTGTTATAAAACAGGCTTTTCTTTGGATCATTTTGCCCAACTGCAGGCTGATGAAACTGCAGGCATGTTTAAGCTCTGAAAGTAGGTCACGTGTATGAGATTAAATGAATTTCCAACTCGTGATATTTTCAGCACGTTGTTTTACGGAACTTAACGGATCGTCGATGATGTTCTTCATCCTAACTCCAGCTCACTGGGGCAGCGTGTAATGCAGGGCCTCCACGCTCAGCCCAAATAGTGTTACTTTAGAAACGCAACAAGTTTTCAGTGTGTGTGTGTGTGTGTGTGTGTGTGTGTGTACAGGGCGGGGTTTGTGTGATGTATGCTGTAGGTTGAGAGTAGAGAGTTTTATTCTGATTTATTGGTCGTTTTATTGTGAGGTGAATTTACTGGCTGTGTGGCTCCAGGGGCTGGAGAGGTGACAGCGCCATCTATAACACTGAGACACCACCTCAATCTGACCCCGCCACGGGCAACAGGACGTGTGTGTGTGTGTGCGTGTGTGTGTATGTGAGAGTGTGTGCGATTACCTGCACTGAGAAACGAGGTGTTTATTTTAATGTGTGTTTAAACATTGGGAACCGTGTGAGGAACAAAACACGGACAGAGGTCATGACAAAAAGGCTGATTGCATCTACCGTGTGTGTGTGTGTGTGTGTGTGTGTGTGTTTGTGTGTGTGTGTGTGTGTGTGTGTGTGTGTGTGTGTGTGTGTGTTGTGTGTTTGAGAGTGTGTGTATGCAGAACATGTCGTATACCTTCATGGACACATCAGCGCTTTCTCTATAATTTTTTTTCACGGCTCTGTAGAATGTGGGCCAAGTGCTTCCGCTTCAATCCAAAATTAATGGCACCCTTCATGATTTAAACATGAAATTAGAAAAATAGATTTTTGTGCATTAAACATAGATCAAAAACATGATCCCTGCTTTAAATCCTCGCTGTTTATGTTTAACTTCAAAATGTTTGTTTGCACAATTATTATGCTTTTCTTTAAATAATCCGTATCCATAAATATTATCTGTATCCATAAATTATCATAAGAATAAACACTAAAATAAATTTTAAAAAATTGAAAAAGCTTACAAACAAAATAACTAAAATATATTACTTAATATTAATGTTTCATAAATAATAAATATTTATTGAATATGAATATGAAGACTGTATTATAATGCCTCATAAACCTCAAATAATTGAATCTAAACCATTATAATTTAAAATTATAAAGTAACTACAACAGTCATTAAGGAAAATTATGAATTATAATTAATTTTATATTCAACAATCTATATAGCCATTTATTAATAACAGATAAAATCATTCCTTACTTGATGTTAATTTCTACAATGTATTACAAACATGTTTATAAAAAAAGTAAAAGTATATAATGAATGTTCAGAACATCACTGATGGATTTATTTAATTTCATTTAACAGTATTTAATTCATTTTGTACTATATTTAATTTGATTCTATTCTTTATTAAATGCTGTTTTTGTTTTCTTACTTTTTATGTCACATGTAAAGTGGCGTTGGGTACTTGAAAGGTGCTTATTAATAAAATGCATTATTATTATTATTATTATTATTATTATTATTATTATTATTATTATTATTATGTTATTTTTTTTTCAATTTACCTTCTACTTTATGTGAAATTTAATACACAAAATACATAATACAATGAGAATAATATCTATTCACACTTATATTTATTTTGGACCAGAGACAGAAATATAATTTTCTGGTTTAATGCGGTTCCATCTTGACTCCTTTCCCCATTAAACTGTGTTTCTTTTCACTCGTTCTGTCTCCTTTCAGAAACGATCGCTCGAGCGGAGCGACATCAAGCGAGACCTGGGGAAAAGGTTATATTAAAAACTTCATCTGGTTCAATATTTCTCTTCCGGGCTTTTAATTCAAGCTGTTTCCTCGTTTTCTTCTTCCATGAAAAAGCTCAGGGGTCTGAGTTAATTTACAGCCTGCAAAGAAACGACGTCGCCCTCGTCTGTCACGTCAGTTACCAGTGCACACGCAGAGATAATGCTGACAGTATGTTCGGGTTTTTTCTGCAAGGTCAGTGCTGGTTGAGAAAGAGGTGAAGGTTGTTCAGACATGGGAGTTTCCTTACAGTAACAGGATGCAGGTACATTGGTGAAGACCGGGGTTGCCAGATTTGAAGGACAAAATCACCCTAATGGACAAGCCACAAGCTTAACATGCTGTATTAAAAAAAAGCAAAGAAAGGCAAACGTTGCTCCATCGACAGCATGTTTTGGCAGCTCAAAAACTAATTATGGTGTGAAATTAAATCATTAAAGTACAAGGCAGGTTTATTTGTATAGCAAGTTTCATACACGACGGTTATTCAAAGTGCTTTACATAAAAGAGAAGAAAATAATCATAAAATGAAATAGAAAATAATGGCAATAAAACTTTTTAAAGAAAAAAAAAATAGATTTAAGATAAAAATAAAAACAGTTTGCAATGAAACTTTTAAAACTGATTAAAATTTGATTTAAAATCTAAATTAAACAGTTAAAATATTAGATAAACATGGACTAGAGCAGTCAGTTGGGACGTAGCGCAGAGCTCATTCAATAAATGCACAGTTACAGTAAACAGATAAGTTTTAAGTCTAGATTTAAATGTGACTAGTGTTTTTGCACATCTGATCTCTTCTGGATGCTGGTTGCAACTGCGGGCAGCATAATAGCTAACAGCAGACTCCCCTTGTTTTGTGTGACCCCGCGGTGTTTCTAACTGACTCGATCCTAATGATCTGAGCGTCTGTTAGGTTTATGTTCAGTGAGCAGATCTGCAATGGATTTAGGTCCTCGGCCATTGAGTGATTTATAAACGAGTAAAAGTACTTTAAAATCTATCCTGAATGTTACAGGCAGCCAGTGTAAGGACCTGAGGACGGGTGTGATGTGATCCACCCTGCTGGTGATAAAGGCATGGACAAGTTTCTCCAAGTCGTGATTGGAAACAAAACATTTAATTCTTGCAATGTTTTTGAGATGATCGTATGCTGATTTAGTTACTGCTTTGACATGACTACTGAAACTAAGGTCTGTCTCTAGAATCACCCCAAGATTCTTAACTTGATGTTGACCCCTAGAGTGAAGGTTTGCATTCACCTTCAGAGCTTCATCTTTGTTTCCAAATGCAATGACTTCAGTTTTCTCCTTGTTTAACTGAAGAAAATTTTGGCACATTCAGCTGTTAATTTCATTGATGCATTGGCAGAGGGAGTCGACGGGGCTATAATCATAAGATAAGGTGAGGTAAAGCTGGGTATCATCAGCATAGCTGTGGTAGGCAATTTGGTTCTTTCTCTTTATCTGACTTAGTGGGAGCATATACAGGCTAAACAGGAGCGGTGCAAGAATTGAGCCTTGTGGGACTCCGCATGTCATGGACGTCCACTTAGACTTGTGCTCTCCTATACTCACATAATAACCTCTCCCTTCTAAGTATGACCTGAACCGTTTAAGTACCATCCCAGAAAGCCTGACCCAGTTTCCCAGTCTTTCTATTAGTATGTTATGATCGACAGTGTCAAACGCAGCGCTAAGATCTAGCAGTACCAACACTGACATTTTGCCAGAATCAGAATTTAAACGAATATCATTTATTATCTTTATGAGCGTCTCTGTACTGTGATGCGCTCGGAAGCCAGATTGAAAACTGTCCAGGTACCCATTTGAGTTTAAGTGGTTGTTCACCTGATAAAAAACTACCTTTTCAATAATCTTGCCTATAAAGGGAAGGTTTGATATTGGATCTGTAGTTATTTAATATGGAATTATCAAGATTATTCTTTTTCAGAAGTGGCTTAACAACTGCAGTTTTCATTGAGTTTGGAAAAGTCCCAGAAGGAAGTGAGGTGTTCAGCACTTCTAAAAGATCTGTTTCCAAACTGTCAAACACACTTTTGAAAAAAAGATGTGGGAAGTGTGTCGAGGTCGCAGGTTGACGATTTGAGGTGCTGGACTGTTTCTCCCAAGATTTTGCTGTCAATTGCTTGAAAGACAGACATAGTAACTGTTTTTTGAGGTTGTGTTTGAGTTTTTCTGATCTCTGCACAACTTGATATGTTAATAGCCCTACAGTCATCTAACTAACAGACTTCTGATACAGACACGCCCACCTTCTTCTTCGCCCGTGTTCACACCTGAGATTAAGAAGGTGGCTCTGACCTGGCCTAGCAGACTGTAAAGCAGCCTGTGTTCGCATAGACGCATCGTTATCTGATCAACAAATTGATTATGTGACATTTAGACTAATCGGTTTTCAATTCATAATCAATTCACATGTTTTAATTAATTTTATTGATAACCTTACAAACACCAAACTGCTGACATGCTTGCTTGTCATGATTTTCACCTTTTCCTCCTCCTTTGATTTGATCAGTTTTAACCCTAACCCTTCCTCTTTCGGACAACAACGTATGATATCCAATCATAAGTGCCCACAGCGATTCTACCACGTGCTTTATCGTCCCAAAAGAAAACTGGATTTGCAGGACACAAACTGACACATCTGATCAGCCAGGACGCAGGTGTGCACAGGACTTGAGTATGAGACTCACTCACTACTCTCACAGGTGCGATATTTTATACTCGCCGTCTTTAAGAGCTCTCATAGGTGATAATGATCTCATAGCAGGTGTCCAAAACATTTATGTGGCAAAGCCTTTTCTGGTAATCTGGAGAAAGTTTTAAATTCTATACAGTTAGTCCTCAACTTACAAATAAGTTCTGTTCCGCGAGTACGTTTGTAAGTTGGGTTTGTTCTTAAATCCAACGAAGTGAGTCTTATACATGTTTGACATACGCGTACGATGTAAAGCATACCGATCCACTTGACTAAATCTCTGTCCCCTTTCCCCACACTGCCATCATGTGGCCAAAAACTGTAATTGTGTCTAAGGAAATGAATCTCACGCATGCCAAATGTAACGGTGCCGTCTCTGTGCCTTTAAAATTACGAATGCAATCCTGGACGCCATCGTGTCTCAGAGCTGTTTTCCACTGTACTGGACTGTGAACTCTGTATTGTTGAGGATTGTTCACCATCAGGAGAGCTTTACAGACGATGTGGCCGACTTATATTATTAGTTCATGTAAATGTAAGTGCTTCACCTGCAGTACTTTCATGGCCCTTCATGACGTTGCTTCGGGAAACTCTTCTCTACGAGGTTGTATGAAAAAGTTTTGAGACCAGTTCTGTAACACACTAATAGATGGCAGCACAAGGCTGCAGGCACATTCACAGGCAGCGCCGACATTCACAAGTCAGTGTGCAGGAAGACATCGTCTACCTGTGTACATCGGGTGTATAACCGACGCTAGTCTGACCGAGTGTGTTACCACGGCTGCAATTTCATCATGGACGGAAAGTTCGATTAAAGAACGAACGTGAAATTCTCTGTGAAACTGGGCAAATCTGCCACAGAGACGTTTGACATGATTACAAGAGTCCAGCGACGCAGCAGCGAGTCGTCTCAGGTGATTTGAGGGCATGCACGCTTCAAGAGTGGAAGAACAAGATAACCTGAAAAAGAAGACAAATTAGAAGGCGGCTTGTGCTTGATGATCGTCGGAGAACAACCCACAGCATCGCTGCCGTTGTGCCGTTGTGTCATACGGAACAGTCCAGGCGATCCTCATGTGTGATCTGAACATGCGCCGTGTTGCTGCCGAGTTCATCCCCAGCCTGCTGACCCAGGAGCAGAAGACATCGTGCCGAAGTCTGCAGAGAATCCCGTCAGCGTGACCTGGGTGACCCTCCTTCATGTCGGGGATCGTTACTGATGACGAAACTTGTGTGTATGGGTCCGACCCTGAGCCGCAGCAACAGTCTCCACAGTGGAAGATTCCGTCATCTCCACGACCAAAAAAGGCGAGACATACTCATCGTCTTTTTCACCATTCACGGCATTGTGTATGGAGAATTTGTCCCCGAGGACCAGACCCTCAATAGCCAAGTCTACTACCGGGTTGTAAGGCGTCTGAGGGACGACATGCGCAGAGCTTGTAAACAGAGCTGATCTCAAAACTGTTTGGTTCCTCCTCATGTATTTCATTATAAATATCCGGCTACGAATGTACTGTATGATGAACCTGTGAACAGAAACGAGTGCAGATGCTAACGTTAGCTCGCACAGCTCACTTGTTGCTAGATCGGTTCGAGACGCGCACATTAAATCGGACACTTTTCAGCCTAATGTGTTGTTATGAAGCAGGAAGTCGGTGTGTCACGGCGATGATTCATGTGAAAAAACGCTAACGGAACACCAGAGCCGCGGAGACTTCATAGCAGGAATGCGTCACAGACCTGAACGCAAGCGGCTGATTAGCTTAGCTCTGCTCTCTACATTAGACGCGTTATTGTCAGTAATGCAGTGATGTTACCCCGTGACGTCACACACACACACACACACACACACACACACACACACACACACACACTCTCTCTCAGACCTGCCACACAGGGGTCTGAACCGGTTATTTCCTCATTCTGACACACTTTGGACCCCCTCCATTAAAAGCCGCTTTGTGTGAGTGTCTGTGTGTGTGTCTGTGTGTCTAATTAAGTGTGTGTTTTCACCAAGCTGATGCAATAAATGGGCGAGTCATTGAAACCCAGGCGACATGTAGAACCCTCTGTGTGTGTGTGTGTGTGTGTGTGTGTGTGTGTGTGAGAGAGAGAGAGAGAGGGGCAAAATGCACAGGAGGGTAGAGGGAGAGATAGAGGAGGAAATACAGACAAAGATAGAGGCAGAGATGCTGAGGAAGACAGACAGGGAGAGGGAAAATGGCGAGAGAGACTGAGACAGATAGAGAGACAGACAGATAGAGGGAGAAACTGAGAGCAAGAGAGAGAGAGACAGTCAGAGGGGAAATATAGAGACAGACAGATAGAGGGAGAAATAGAGAGAGAGAGAGAGAGAGAGAGAGAGATTTCTAAACTTCATTTAGAGCGACACATGTGACCTAAATTACCGAGCCCTGCAAGTTTACACCAGTGTATGTGTGTGTGTGTGTGTGTGTATGTGTGTGTGTGTGTGTGTGTGTTTATCCACACTGCTGCACTGAGTGATGAGACTTTACTGTAATGATCCTGAGGATCGTCTGGGATCAGGCCCGGATCTGGAGCTCCGTCATGACGCGAGCGACGGTGAGAACCAGCTTGGAGACGCGGCGCATTAAACCCCCTCTGTCCCTGTCATGTCTCTGCCGAGTGGACGACCTGTCCTCGGTGTGTCGCGTGTGTCGCGCCTGCTGCTGATCAGGGCCTCACTTTGTGGCGTGTAATTATCTTTGAATTAGCTGATGTATTAGCGCTGACATTTCTCCGCGGTGTTACGGCCCACACCGCACGTTCAGACCCATGTCGGCGCGTTTCTACGTGTTGCCCCTCGACTTCTGTGTGAGATGCGTTTCTTCATGTTACTGTCAAACTCTGTCCGTAAACACTGTTTACGACAACAGCAATTTGTGTTTTAAACAGCGGGGGCGCTCTCTCTGTACTACACAAGCCTGTTTCTGCCTCATAAACATTTTTTTTACTAGCTGCGCCCGTGACTTTGTTCGCGTGAAATGTAATTGCACACTCATAAGTGCTTTTATAAAAGTGTACAGCGCCACCTGTTTTGGAATGAACTGACATTTTTACAGGTTACCATTTATTTTTAATGATGTGAAGGAGATTTCCATTAAAATGTCAAATTATCTTCTCTTTCCGCGGGCCGACGGTGATGAAACAAACCCTGTATGTTATTTGAAACTCGGCCAAATACACCTGTGAAAACCCCATTAAATTCACTCAGTAGTTTTTATGTGATACTAACAAACAGACAAACAAAAATCATCTTGATGTGTTCTATTACTCCTCTTTTTTCCCGCAAATATCTTCGTAGTACAGACACGCCCACATTTACAGTTTTATTATATACGTATTGTATAATACATATAGTGTATGTATATCAATTTTAATTTTGCACCTTCAAGTTCTTATGATTTTTCAACACAATTGTAACATTTTTTACATATTTTTTCTTGGAATTCAGATTTTTTTTTTATTTGCGTACATCAGATTTTCTCATAATTAAAATTTTTTATCTTTATCCAAATTTTTTCGTCACAAGCCGTTTTTTCACATCATTTGGAATTTCTTCCGTAATCCAGAATTTTTTATATTTCTTTAGTTTTTATTGTAATTCTGACTTTTTTTGTTAATCTGATTTTCCCCCTAATAATTCTGTCTTTGTCTTGTAATTTTGATTTCTTTGGGATTTCAAAAATTTTCCCCTCATATTACAGTTTTTCATTATTATTCAGATTTTTTTACTTTCTTTTCACAATGTTTGCACTCATAATTCAGATTTTCGTCTGGCTGTTTTTTTTTTAATTCTGATATCCCCCCCCTTATAATTGCGATTTTTTCATTATTTAGATTTTTTATCTCATAATTCGGACTTTTTGTTAATCTGAATTAGTATTTTAATTTTAATTCTGACATTTTCTTTCACATACATCAAATTATTTTTAGGTTATTTCATAATTCAAATTTTTTATCTTCATTAAATTTTTTTCTGTAGTTTCTTTTATTTTTCTTGTAGTTCTGACTTTTTTTCATTAATCAGATTTTTCTCCTTATAATCCTGAATTACTTTTCATCATGTTTGCGCTCATAATTCAGATTTTTGTATAATTATGATTTTTTTGAAATTCAGATTTTTCCTCCTCATAATTAAGATTTTTTTCATTGTTCAGAATTTATTTTTACAATTCTTTATTTTCCTGAAATTCTGACCCCCCCCCTTATAATTCTGATTAGTTTTTCATTATTCAGATTTTTTTTCTTCATAATCTTGACCTTTTTTTATATTATATTTTTATTTTTTATATATTCTGAATGACAGAATTTTTATTAAATTATTTAGATTTTTATTTTGTAATTCCTTATCATAATTGTAAGTGTATAATTTTGGCTGTTTCCCCTTATAATTCTGAATCTTTTGAAATCGAGCCCTTATTTTTTGGCCTTCTGCCTTTTTTTCTTGCAGCATCAACTTTATTTTATCATTAGTAAATTTACCAGCCCGGCGAGAATGAAGTCACGGTGCTGAACACCACCACGTTGTCTTGCGCTGCACAGTTCTGTGTTAAACCTGGCAGGACGATTCAAACATACACAGTCATACACAGTATGATATGAAGTGAACTGCTTATTCGTAATGTCTTTATAAAGCATTAAACATGTTATTATTATTCATAAAGTAAAAGATGCTTCACTGTTATCTTGGTTACGCTCTAGTAATCATTGGCACTGTGCGTTACTGTAAGTGGGGTTCAGCACCGTGACTGCCGCCCTCCGTCTCCGTGCTTGTCGAGTCTCTCCGTGTCTCCTGTAGAGGTCGCTGTACACCGGTTTTCCTTTCTCCTTTCTCCGTGCATGTTTTCCCAACACAACCTCTTTCTGCACAAAACTTTGCTTCTCTCAAGGACTTACAAGACTGCATCGTCTCTTCAATCTTATCTGCAGCCTGATACGCCCGCGTTACGCTCGAGAGAGCTGTTCCGCGAGCCGCTATCCGTTTCGCTTCCTGTTTCACCCCTCCGTCACCTCCTCTTATCTGTAGAATAATTCCCGAGCAGAGCCGTAAGGCCTGCGTTCCGTCTCTCTCTGTTTGTGCTGTACATCATCATGCGCTGCATATGAATCGAGTGTAAAATATCTCCAATAATTTAAGACGGGAGGCGTGTTTCTGCCTCGTCCTCGTCGGTGGTGAAGTGTATCGATGGAAATGAAGATAAAAGCTCGATCACATTTCTACAGAATTGCTCTACGAGTGTGTACGCATGCTCGTACTACAAATCCTGGCTCGCTGGCTGTCATATTTGTTCTGTGGTGCGGTTTAATAATTGCAGTGGGAGACATGGGGTGGAAAATAAAGTACAAAAAAATCATTAAAAGCTTCACCACATCAATTCTGACCTTTGCAAACGATTTAGACGTAATGAGACTTGCAGTATTAACGCTGTCATTATTATCTTCATTATCTGATTTGTACCTTTATTTTTTTTATTATTCCTTCATTATTTATATTTATTAGGGGAACAAAACAGTGCAGTGTGAAAGTTTCTACAGTTTATCCAAGTGTATGAAGAATTCGTCTGGGCTTCATGGGTGAGAGTCTGAAAGCTTGACAGAGCGATTATAAAGCAGCGAGGAAGCTGGAATGTCATTCATTATACATTTATTGTTGACACAAATTGGATGTTCTTGCAAGCATGTCCTAATGATGTAATGAGGTGGGCGGAGCCACCAGTGACACCCTAAATTTGCATCATAATCTGTGCTGATCTTCATTTCTCATTTATATGATTTAACAGGAATATTCAACATATTCTATGTGAGGCGTTCAAGTCAAACCGGGACTGGTGGCAGTACAGTATTTCTGGTGTCGTTTACAGAAGACTACAGTCACAGTACGGTGATGAGACTCTTAGCGGCAGTAAAACATCTGATCAGTGCAAACGTTTTAGGCCGTACGTCTGTGAACGTTGATCTTGTGACTTGGAGCTCACTGCAGTTGTTCCCATGAACATTTTCACATAATCCTGTTTTTTATTGGAATTCAGATTTTTTTCTTCTGACCTTTAATTCTGACCTTTTTTTTTTTTTTTTTTTACATTATTTGGTCTTTTTCCAAAATTCATATATATATATATATACTGTGTGTATGTGTATATTCATACTATATATATATATATATATATATATATATATATATATATACTTTATGAATCTTTTTCTTGTCATTTTGATTCCTTTGATTTTCCTTTGATTTTCTGACATTTTCTTGTAATTCAGAATGTTTTATTCAGATTTTTATTTTGTAATACCTTATTTCTCATAATCGTTAATTTATTTACACCTTAAAGAAGGTTGTACGTTCTTGAAAGACGAGGTGGCTCGGAGCCCACTGCAGTCGTTCCCGTGAACATTCGGCGAGTGAAACCAACTTGCGGAAGAGACGCATCTGTCTGTATGAACTGTACACACAATCATTCACCAACACCACTCGCACATTACAGGAAACCCGGCTTGGAGTTATCGCCAGTTATCCACCGTACAGTCCTGACCTCGCTCCAAGACATTCCCACATGTTTGGAAAAGCCATTAAAGGAGTTCCTGGGGCGCCGGCGGTTCAGAAGTGAAGCAGGCAGTCCGATCACAGCTCCGGTGTTCTGATAGAACTTTTTACCTTGATGGTGTCCAAGCACTAGTGAGACACTGGGATAAGTGCATTACTGTATCAGGGGATAATATAGAGACATAAAGGGAGTTTTTACTCTCAGAACTGAGTTCTGTTATTCTGTTATTCAAAGTCCCGCTTTGACTCGAACGCCCCTGGTAGTATTTTATAAGAGCTGTCATAAATAAATGTATGATGGAAATACTATATGGATTTAAAAGTGGTTTTTATATCATATATTATTGCTAAGTCTGTGGAGGCTCTATAAAGGGCTTGGCATGACAAGGAGCAAATGATTTATACCTTAATACATGAAAAAAAAAAAAAACTTAATCTTCCTTTTAGAATCCTTAAGCCTTCTTTCGTTTTGGGTTTCTGCCCTCTGAGGAAACTCCTAAAGGTTTTATGATGAACCAGAAAACCTTTGCAGGGTGTTATGAAAGGGTGAGCCAATCAGAACGCAGGATTAACATACTGTAGGTACGGTGTGTATTATGGGTGACACTTGATGTCAATGATCATGTTCTGGCAGTTATAATGATAAATATCACAATGGTCACAGGACACTTGACGTATCCAGTATTGTAACGACAGCCTATGACACGGTTATGGCAGTCTGTGGTTATTGAGGGTAAATGTTACTCAGTACACTTTTCTGTAGAAGATTCAGGATCTTGAAGCTGCAATCTGATTGGCTCTCGGCCAGGTATAGTTACTGCATTGGAAAGATGATAAAGTCTTCTATAAGTTATTTAAAAGTTTATTTTAAAGCAGATAGTGAAGACTACGGACGATATCCTGTTTGTGGTTACAATGTGAGTTTAAACATCCTGTTTCTGTGAACGTCCAGCTACCGTATGTTTTCAAAGTCTGGCAAAGGCTGCGAGATCGTAAATAAAACGTACCCCGGGAGAGTCGTTCATACATGCATTTATTCTCATTCCGTCTTCATTAACATCGTCTTCTGCTTCTTCCTCAGGGAATGGATTTTGCTGCGTTCACGGGCTACATGTTCCTGGGCATCTGCCTGGTTCTGCTGACCTCCTTTCCCTTCCTGAGGATTCTCTTCTGGAATAAGAAACTCTACAATAAAGAGTCCAGCGAGATTGTGGGTGAGTTCAAGTCAGAGGATAAATAACACAAAGGATGATGAAGATATATAGCTGTTGAGGATATGAATATGCATACTGTAGGTATCCACACTGGGCATCTTTCAAAGGCTGTAATTTATCGCACATCTCAATTTTACAGCAGTACTTCGGCATACGAATTTAATCCGTCCCAGAGGCGAGTTCTTAAGGAGAAGTCTTGTATAGTGAAACGCTTTGTCCCATAGGAAATAATGTAAACGCAAATAATCCGTTCCAGCCACCCAAAAATTTTACCGATATTACTAATTTCCAACTATGATCATATATATGTATATAAACAACCAAAACATTTAGGAAAAACATGTAAATGAATTAATATATGAAATAAATAGACATTAATCCTCACTTAACCTTAATTTATGGTTCCTCTCGGCACCGGCTGAAGTGGTTCCCGTTTCTTCTTGCTACCGTCCTTGATAACATTCTTCATGGTGCTGCGTCTTCACTAAATCTTACACAGGATGCAAAAAAAAAAAAAAAAACCAACCACAAAATAATATGTAAACTCACTTTGCTTGGATTTCCACTGGACGTTTGTGTGACTGGGTCAGTACGTTTGCTCTTATTCTTTTTATATATACTGTATGTTAGATATATTATACTTTTTCTACTCTATCTATCTATCTATCTATCTATCTATCTATCTATCTAAATAGCATGAAGGCTAGTTAAATGCTATGTTGGATTGGTCAACATTTGATGTATATGAGGTGGATTTCAATGGAATTGTGACTGACATGTGGTAAGAACAATGTTGCCATAACAACCATGATAATAATATTTTTTTTCTCCATGTTATCTGTATACAGGATGTAGCACTTATGCTGTTTAGCAAACCATTTTTATGGTACCATTGTCTTTTATTGTCCCTTTTGCATATAATTTCCATATCAACTATGACATCATAAGTCGAACCTAATGCAAAGCCCCGCCCCTGAATAATTGTACTGAGAAGGGGTCTTGGATATTTTATGATGAGTTTTAAAATATGAGTTTTCTTGGAGATGAGTTTTCTTATTTTTATCTACTTCTCGGGCGGCACTGTGGGTTAGTGGTTAACACTGTCGCCTTGCACCTCCAGCGGCTGGGTTCGATTCCCGTCTCGTCTGTGAGCTGATGATGCTAATTGGCATTCACAAATTGCCCGTAGTGTGTGAATGTGTGTGATTATCTGTGATGGACTGGCACCCTGTCCTGGGTCTACCCCGCCTCGTGCCCTAAGTCTCCTGGGATATGCTCCAGGCCCCCTGTATACAGGATAACGTGGTATACTGTAGATGCCAATATACTTCTGGTTTAGTCCACGCCCACTTTTCTGTTATAGCTCTGATTACAGGTACAGATTGTGGCATTGTGTTACACCTCAATATATCAGAATCAGTGTCCAAAACGAGGTAATCGATCAAAGTGTACACTGCGTTATGTTATCCCCAAATCCGGGTTTGTGGCTTTAGTCTCGGGTTAAGTCTCTCACACACACTCTCAGAGGAGGATCAGGTGGTGCGAGTGTGACTGTGTCACATATAATACTATATTAATTCATCCCATTGAAATTGGCGCTACAGCTCCTGTCGGTGCCTCGGCGTCGAGCTGAAATACAGTATGATCGCTCACCAGATGCGGCTCACGATGATGACCTCATAAATATACCATTAAACCGGCGCCTGTACTTTCTCTCGCCATTTCCGCCCATGGACCCTTTACCAAATGATATACAGCTTTTTATTTTATTATTATCTCATTTCAGACACTTTCCTTCATTGTTCCTTTTAACCTTATCAGATGATCCTGTTCCAGCTCTAATCCTGCGCTATTAAATCTATAAATCCTGCCGCAGGTGATGTCCGTACGAGTCCTACGAGACGCGGTTTCCACAATTAGAGCCCATTCGGGTCTGGTTGATATTACAGTCATGGAATTCTTTTTACATTAAAATGTTAATTAAATCCGCGGCAATCAGTAGGACTAATTTGGAGTTTGTACGAGAGGCGTTCAAGCCAAAGCGGGACTTTTGATTGTGCAGAATAACAGAACACTCCCTTTATTTCTCTATATAATCCCCTGCTACACTAATCTATTTTTAAAGACCAGGTGCTCCAGTCGCTGAATGTTCACGTGAAACAGAGGTGGCGCTCCGAGCATTCACCTCGGCCGGGATCGGCATTCACTGACGTTCGGCCTTCTTTAAACCATTGGCACCGTTCAGATGCAGCGACTGTGACTGAAGTCTTCTGTGAATGTTGATTACTTTCACGTCTTCATTCAGCAGAAATCTCATCACAAGTCCCAGTTTGGCTCGAACACCCCTTGTATCTCAGGTGGACCCGGGTAAAAAACAAAAAGCGTTCTTAAAGGGTTATTAACTTAAAATAAATGAATAAATAAATATCAAACAGTTTATGATGGGGAACCACTTTGTTTACACTACAGGCCTGTAAATGTGTTTTGTTTTGTCAGGTTGTTTATAGGATTATTGCCAGTGTGATGTGCAGTAGACATTAGTCTGATCAGATCACGCTCCTAAACGCTGTGAAATGGGACATTATTTGGCCACTTCTTTCATTTGATTTATTTTTTAATAGATTTTTTCGCTTTAAGCTTTTATCGTTCCTTTCCTCCTGTCCTGGCTGTCGTCCAAGTTTGCTGCATCACCTTAAATGTTTCCGAGCTCCGGTTCCTCACTCTGCTGTGACTGAACGTCCTCTTCCACTCATCCTCCATTTCCCCTAAAGTCAAATTACAAAAAACTGTCGCGTTAGATTGACGTAAAGGTCACATGAATTCCAATCTGACTGTTCACACTGGAGTCACCAGCAAAAACAAACAAACACCAACAAACACCAACAAACACAAACAAACACCAACAAACACCAACAAACACAAACAAACACCAACAAACACAAACAA
Source organism: Clarias macrocephalus (assembly GCA_011419295.1). NCBI lineage: Eukaryota > Metazoa > Chordata > Actinopteri > Siluriformes > Clariidae > Clarias > Clarias macrocephalus. The sequence goes on from JAAGKR010006911.1 coordinate 18,076, forward strand.
ACACAAAGCTAATCACATATTTAACTCCACTATTTCACATCTTTCGGCAGACCAGCTGTGATGTTTAAAAGAACTCAGATCTACTCAGAATCGGTAACTTGAGTCCGAAGTGAGTGTCAGTATTTGCCTGGGGAAATTTCCTGTATTCAGAGTTGGATTACGCGCGGGATTAAGGGGATTATTTGGGCTCTGCATTCAGTTTACCTGCATGAGAATCACCTTTTAAGTTGCGGTTGAATCGAAGAATCGCAGACTGTGTGTAATATGTGAAGTGGGAATTTCTGCTGAATAATTTCAATAGCGACTAGACATACTGTGCTTAAGTACATGTTTCATGACTCTGTACTTTAATAAGTACTTTTATTAGAGGACACATTTAACTTTACTCCACAACAGCTTACAATAAATATCTGTACTTTTACTTATGTTTTTGCGTAGCATTGCGTTATTTAACCGTAGTGGTGTGTAGGATTTGAAGTGGGAATTTCTTTGCTCTATGCCTTTCATTCAAGACACGGCCACTGAAATATATATTTGAACTACGGAAAAAGCCTACAGTACCGCGAGCTAATACAAGCCCTGTACTTTTGATATTTAAAGTAGATTTGAAGGTCAGTACTTTTATACTTTTGCTCCAGTAGACATGAAAATGGAAAAATTTATTTATTTATTTATTTATTTATTTATTTAGCAATATTTGAATTAGGGAATCTCTTCTTTTATTCAAGCACAGGATTTGTCTGCACAGTTACATTTAATTGACCAATATGTCTTCCATTACAAAAAGAATCCTTAAAAAAATCATAACGTGGGATTCCATTAGAAAGGGTAGAACCAACAGGTTCCAAAGTATAAGTATTTTGAAGGTTCTTTAAGGCCGCTTTAAGGGTTTGTGCAATAATGACGGTTTCTTGGGTTCTACAAACGGGTTTTACTTTGTTGTAGGTTTTTGAAAGTGTTAAACCCTTAAAGTGTTCACTTTGTTTATTAATTCCAGACGTACTATAAATAAACTACAAGGTAAATGGTCCTGAATAATACATGACATAGTGCTTTTTATTTATTTATATGATTTATAGGATTTCTTTACATATTTTAATAAGATTGCAGATGACACAAGCTCGCTATGAGATTGTACAGCACGTCCTCAAACACACACACACACACACACACACACACACACACACACACACACACACACACACACACACACACACACACACACACACACACACATCTGTCAGCTGTTAATAAAGCAAACACAAAACGGTAAAATAAAAAGTGCTGTTTTAATGATCCAGTCATTCGCAAGTCCCTTCAACATCAAAGCGTTTGTTCTTTGAGCGCTGAACTCTTAAAAGATGCATCCTGTAAAAGACCGAGTGTATAATACACACACAGCTCATTAATGAGCATGAATAAACAGCACACAGAGCCAGTGTGAGACGACCTGAAAGCGTGTGTGCTGTGTGTTTGTACCAGCTGAGAATTAAGATCAAAGCGTTTCACCGAGGAGAAAACACACTAATTAATCAGTGCTATAAACATTTATAACAATCTGCAGCACGATTACACGATTGGAAATTAAAATGTAAATGTTATGGTGTTGTTTTCTGATCCAGTTACAGTAAGTCAACATCATGTGGTTGGGAATCTCATGTTTTATACATTTGTGGATTGTATTTGTTAGATTTTGGATAAAAATGAAAAAAATGTTCAAGGCACCAACTGTAAACGTCACATCAGTGTTAATGTGTAAATATTGTTCAGTAGTTTAGTGGGCGGGTGGGATTTAGCCCAGGGTTTAGTATCTATTAGAGCGAACTATTTAATACTTTATTGTGCTGGATAGACACATTATTAGTCAGAATAATCATATAAGCGAATGTTCTTAGTAGCTTCATCTGTAAGGGAAAGTTGTCCGTAAGAGTGAAGTTATGTTTAGAAATGTTAAACAAGACCCAGAAACTCAGAACCACGTTCATCCAGGTCCAAGTTTCAGAAGAGACAGAAAAACTCGGAAACCATTTCACCCAAAACCAAGTGTCAAAAAGGTCCAGAAACTCTGCACCATGTTAACCAAGAGGCAAGTGTCAGACATGACCCATAGATGGAGAACCATCTTGATCTAGAACCAATGTGCAGGAAAGACACAGAAGTTCCGGCCCATGTCCATTTAGAACCATGTGGCTGAAGAGACCCTGAAAATCAGAACCAGTTACAGAAAAGTCCCAGAAACTCAGAACCAAGTATCAGAAAGACCCCTAAATTCATAAACACGAATAATAAACGAAAAGATGCAGAGGAACGTAATTACCAGTGGATTCCCAGAACCATGTCTGTAAACTCGTAAACCAGGAAACATCCAGAACCGAGTGTTGTCATGACCAAAGCTCGCATCCCAGAGCTCGGGTCCTCCTAAAGATCTCAGACCTCGTAAGCAGCTGTCCTTCCTCGAGACACTTCACCACGGCTGCACCTTCTCCATTGCTCCCGCAGTCTCATCCCACACCTGAGTCCTCCTCAGAACACCTGAGAGTAGCACAATGGAGCGGAGATTACGGCCTATTCATGTAACGGTTCCTCCTCAGTCAGCCTCTTTATGCACGGCAGGACATCTCGGAATACTGATTTGACTGAATTGCCCTGTTGAAGCTCTCACTGGCCTCGAGAAAGTAATTAAAGTGCCCTCAAGGCGACGCTGGTTTCGATGCCTGCTGATCCGAACATTCGGAGACCGACAGACGTCTTTCATGCGCTGTTGCTTCTGATCGGCGTGCGATTGCGTTTTGTTAAACGTGTGCAGGACAGACGTTATTACTTCCTATTTACTGCTGAGCACGAGGTCTCTGTGCTGTCCGTCATACAAGGGTTGATTAGTGCCACACCGGTAGGCTAGTGTTTAGTGGGCGTGGCCTGTCTGTTTTAGTGTGATCCCTTCTCCCAGTGTAGCGAGTTTTAGTGAAGGGAACCTTTATTTATTTGGGACACCCAGTGGTGTCATCAGCACAGACATCATTTCCTCTGTGCGTTACCATGGCAACGTGAGCATCTCGGCTGCCTGTCGCTGCAACTGTACAGGAGTTAAATATCGAATGTTTATAAAACCCTGGACGGTCCACTTCGCCGGGGAACTGCTGGCCGATCAGAACGAAACCTATATCTTAAAAAGCGAGATATTTAATCACAAATCACAAATCATGCAGGTGAGCGTGTTTTAAAAAAAAAATTTTTTTAGACATGTTTTATATTGCATTGTACATTTTCAGACTGTCCTCAGTCCTTTTAATCGCTGTTACAGGGTAGGCGGCGTTGACCTGTGATTGTGTGCAATGAAAAATAGCTTTTCTTTTGACCATGTTTTTATGGTAAATTATTTATTTAACTAGTTGGTGCAGCTCAGAGAATTTATTAAACTTCACTCGCAAATCAGACTCATTATTCTGTGTCTCTGTAAAACATGATTTATTAGTCATTGTTGGACAATGAGTAGAGAAACTTCTAATTAAAAAGACGAGCGTTTTCCCGGCCGTGACGCGTCTGTACTCTGCCTCCCTGCTCACAGTTCCTGTTTCGTCCTGCTTGTATGAGGTCACCGGGTTCAGGGGCGAACGCTATCAGGCTGTATGTTGGAGAATTAGAGTGCAGTGATTCAGGACCTTTCATCAGTGCGCTGCCCGATTTTCGGATCTGGAACACCATCATAACACATGCCGGTGGCTTCTCAATGCCAGTCCAATTTCAAATCTACGGAGCCGAGAGATCCTGCGGTGCCAGCTTCATTGGTACCAAGCGCCCGCTGGCTAATATTGTTCCCCTGTGAGGCTTTTCAACTCAGCTGTGTGTGTGAGGAATAAAACCCAGTAAGGTGTGCGGTTATAGGAAAATAATCAACAAGACAGAGTTACTGTTACCGTCCTGAAGACACAAAAAGAAAAGCAGAGCTTGTTATTTTACCGAGGAGTCTCAAAAACGCAAAAAAAAAAGTTACAGCTCTTATTGTTGAGGCACTGACACTGGAGACTCATTCCATCAACGTGTGTCCGTCATACATGGTTACTATAGCAACGATAACATACTCTAGCTGATGTATTGATTTATTTATATGAACAAGATTTATATAAATAGAAATTCCTGTAAGAAAAAGAATCAACCTCGTGACCAATCAGGAGCCAGAATTCACGTGAGATTCTCTCGGTTTTCTCAATATCAGCTCCAGCAAACAGAATAAATGTCTGCTGATGGAAAATCCAGTCTGATCCTCGTGATCCAATATCATCAGGGATTGTTGGAGAGCAGATGGACCCATGCTCGCAGCATCACCATCACCATCACCAGACGCCTGCTGCTCCTGCATTCGAAACGATCGCAGAAATAATATGTAGAAAAACTTTAAACAGGTTTTGAGCAAACAGGATGTGCAGAAATATACAGTATAAAAGCTGATCTGATTGAAATCACTGAGAGAGAGAGAGAGAGAGAGAGAGAGAGAGAGAGAGCATTCTAAATGGATCAGAACCATAGTGGGAACTTTATTCCTCACTATCTTTATTGTGTTAAAGAATAAAATGTCACCCATGCGAGACAAAGGCTTTCTCCCGTAAGCGCATTTCCTGAGGAATGCGGCTGATTTTTAGGCGCGGATGTAAATTGAATTATCTGTCGGTTGGTTGTTTTTCTGCAGAGCTGAAGCATGAGATTCTGGTGTGGAGACAGACAGCGCAGCGGATCAACCCCGCCAGCCGAGAGGAGACCGCCGTCAAGTGTCTCCTCATGGAGAAGGTTCTCAACCTGGAGAGCCTCCTGCGCAAGAAGCTCCGGACCTTCCAGAGGTACCGCACACATTTCTCCAAATCAGTTCAACTTTAAGACTCAAACCAGGGAGAAAAAGCTCATAGCGTTAGTTTATGTTGCGGAAAAGGTGCAAGTATTTTGGTTGTTCGGCTCAGATTTGGATCTTGTTCCATAGAGAGCTTGGATTAGATTTGATTTCAAATAATGTTCCCATGGGAATGAGATTCTAAATCAGAAACATATCTGACATTCAGTCATTTTTGTTGAGGTCAAGATTGAGATTGTTAAGATGTAGACGAGTCTGATACAGGAGCTAGTCGAGGCCAAGTCCAAATCAAAGTGGCACCAAGTCAAGTTCAAGAAAAACATGTCAAGAAAGCCATATTTAGAAAGTCCAGTGCCGGGTCCAGATAGCTGCAATTTCGAGTCCAAGCCAATACAAGAAACGCCTTGAAATTAGACACGACACCTGCTGTACATCTACACCGCTGGTCTCTCCAGCGTCTCTGTGGAACGTGTCTCCTTGTCTCCATTTGTCCTCTCTTGACCTCTCAGCCTCGAATGCATCACTCATGAGACTGATATCGGCAGAAGCACTGTGGTGTTTGACAGAGCAGTAACACGGCGTTCATTAAGGCATCATGCTTTGATAACCTGTTACCAAACAGTACTGTACCGTGTAAAAGTCTTGACCCCCCCATTACTTCCTCTTTTGCTTCCAAAGAGCCGGACTTTCTAGGCCGCAGGAACAGATTCCTGAACCATGTTTTTTTTTTAACCACTCGGACATTTTCAGCCTGGTCCCAGTGCCTGAGCAGTTTCAGACGAATGTTTTTGAGAGGGGAAATGAGTTTGATTTGAAAGGCGTGTCAGTAACCTGACATGTGATGAAACGTGGTCGTCTAACGACTTCTGCACGGCACCGTATTTCGAAGAAAACGCTCTCTTCTAAAGTACGGGCTTATTTGGATCATCGGCCGTTTTAGCCAAGCGTGTTGCCAATGCGTACAGTAGTGTTATGTAAAGAGAAGAGATAAGAAATCTGTGTTAAATATTATGCTTCACAATACGAACAGCTAATTCACGGACGTCATCCAGGTCTGCATGCGGCCAGTGGATCACTCAAAGCCTCTGATCTGAGCGTGACTGGTTCACACGATGGCGAACGGCACAATCTGTGACCAGCCGCAGGTCTCCAGTAGAAATACTGAATAATCAGGTTTGAGGGCGTAAATCCCACTGAGTTTAAAGCCCACCGACTCTGGTGTGAGTCTGATCTACATGATTCGGCTCGTCACTGTAATCAGAGGCTGTCGCAATTTCGCCTGAAAGACAGAATCGATTTGAAGCCATTTTTTAGTCTTTGCTGGATCGCAGTGCTTTGATTGTACACGACCTTGCAGCCACCCTTAAGCCTCCAATTTCTCCCCAGACCGTCTTACCGAGTGCTTATGAAGCCATTTGTTTGGAGTGGTTCAATATGAAAGTGTAATTGTGAGAAAATTAACCTCGGTCCCTCCATTAGGCCGTTATGAGACGATTCATTTCAATGTCGAATTTCACAGTTTCACCAGGTCAGGGTTAGAGAAGGTCAATAAGGCGCTTAGCTGCTGAGCAAAACTGACTCTTAAGAGCTCTTTAACTGAGCATGCGTTCATTACCCCTTATGAATGTTCAAAAGGTTTTAACTAAGAAGAAGAAATATACAGTGGATTTATAGACTTATAAAGTTCTGACACATTATACAGACAGGAGATGTTTTTTTTTTTTTTTCATCTAGAGGGACGAGTGTAACTTGGTCATTCGTGTAACACCTTTTTCATAAAGCAAGTGGTCATAGTGGTCACCTGCGTAAACCTTCCATTACAGCTGAGACGTTTTTCAGTGTCCATCATCTGTCTTAAACATTGCTTCAGGCAGTTCAGATGTCAAGTTGACTTACGCCTTAATAAAGTGACATAGAGTGACATAGCTGTCATGAGGTTGACTTTGGCATTACTTTGTCACACCAAACATCAAAGCTTAGGGGTTCGGTAGAGGACACAAAGATCTTCACCCCAACCTTCAGACGAGGAGCTGGAAAGGTTGAGTAGATTCTTTAGTAGGAGAAAGAGAAGAATGATGAAATGATTTGATAGAAGGAGATTTAAACTGAAAGGAAGATGAGTGAGATCAAGACCAGAAAGTGGTGGTAATGAAACAACAACAACAACAACAACAACAACAACAACAACATCCAAGCCAATCTTCTTTTTTAGAATAAAGGGAAATTATAATGCATCGTAATAGGACGATGGGTGATCAAGTCAAACCGGGACCTTTGATGAAATTTCTGATGAATAAAGGCGTTTACAGAAGACTTCAAGCACAGGGCGGAGGTGAGACTCTTAGCCGCAGGAAAACATTTGAATGGTGCAAATGGTGGAAAAGCCGATCCTTGACAATTCAACTTGCGAAAGAGACGCATCGGTCTTCCAAGTTGTTGCCGCATCCCCCGTACAGTCCTGACCTTGATCTAAGACATTTCCACAGGTTCGGGAGTTCCTGGGAGGCCAGCGTTTCAGACATGAAGAAGGCAGTCCGACAGACAGACAGAAGAGTGAGACAGAAGCAATGCAGCCACAGAGACAGACAGAGAGAGAGAGAGTGATATGGAGACCAACACGGACCTGAGGCGGGAATCGGAGGTGCAGGGTCACAGTGCCAACCACTGGGTTATTTCAGTAAGGCATTAAGTGTGATGTGGGCTTAGAAACATTATCGATTTGAATGCAGGTGAGCTTTGACGCGCTGCACAGAAATGGTTTAAAAATGAGCTCGGCTCGGTCGTCCGTCCACCTGACTGTGTTTCTGTATAACGTGATCACACAAATCTGTGTTTTTATCTCTCTTAGGCAAATATCCCAGGAGGACAAAAACTGGGAGAGCAACATCCAGGAGCTACAGAAAACGGTAAAGATGAAGAAAATGATTATAATAAAAACAGAGATCTAAATGAATGAGAACAATAATGTTCTTCCTGCCTACACGCTTCCCGCAGTAACCCCACTTGACTGTTCCTTTCCTGTTCTGCTGTTATTGTCATACTGAAGAGAAGGAGCACTAATTTCTCCCATTATGGCTGAGAGAACATAATTGTTGCTGGAAAGAAGCCAGTCTACTCTCTCTCTCTCTCTCTCTCTCTCTCTCTCTCCTTCACTGATTTGCTCTCTTTTATTTTCTACAGCACAGAATCACAGATAAAGTCCTGCTGGTGAAGTGTGTCTCGGTGCTCGGAATAGTCATCTTCATGTTCTTCCTCAACTCCTTCGTAGCCGGGATTCATCTGGAGCTCGGTGAGAACTGTTGCCCGTTTCCACTTCCAGTTCAGACACGTAGCAATTGAATGCATTTAAGGAGGAAGTGCTGCACAATTACACTGCTCCTTTTATAACACGCCTGGAGAGCGATGCTAATGAAGAGAGCAGTGTTAGCATGCGAGTTCATTTCTGCATATTTCAAGCCATCTGTTGACAAAGTAATTATTTGCAGCTGGGCCTAAAATACAATTGAATACACAAAGAAACACGACGCGATGGAAGTGGCACGCCGGCCGCTCAGACGTGCATTTGGCTCGGACAACAGAGGGCCTTAAATTGGTTCTTCTCAAGGTTGGAATTCGTGGTGTTTCCAGACTGTAGTATTCGTGAGCAGAAAAAGGAATTCAGAGTTATGTTCAAATGTTAAGTTGATGATGGCGAAGGGAAAGTTACACAACACAGACATGGAAATGTTTCAAAAAAAGACTTTTCATTACTGAAGTTTGCATTTGAGGTGGTAAAATGTGGGAGGAACAAACTACTTGCTAGCAAAATCAAAAAAATCTATAATGTAACATCAGGATACAGCGGTACGTCAGCATACGAACAGCCGCGCCCCATGAAGTTTTGCCTTAAGAGCTGAAATTTTGCAAGGAATTGGCCTCATCATACAAAGTACTTTACGCACATGAGCGAGCGAACGAACTGAACGTCAGCTAAGTCGCGCGTACGTCTGGGAGCCGTTCAAAACTTGTTCGCGTCAGTGAAAAGCCAAGTGAAAGTATTATTTTGGGGGGGATTTTTGCATTTTGCGATGTTATCAAGGACGGTAGCAAGAAGAAAAGGGAGCCGCTTTCAGGAATCATAAACTAAGGTTACGTGAGGTTAAATGACTATGTACATTTCATATTTCTCTTCCTTTACATGTCTTTTCTAAAAGTTTTGGATTGTTTTTAGATGAAAAAACATGATTATAGTGGTGGAAACTGGTAATATTGGTAACATCCGGCTGGAACGGATTATCTGCATTTACATTATTTCCTATGGGAACATGTGTTTCACAATACAAATTTCACCTTAAGAACTCGCCTCCGGGACGGATTAAATTCATATGCCGCAGTACCACTGAATATATAAAATCATGATACGAACGGTATGGCAATCCGAATCCAGACCTTGGATTAACAGTCCAGATGAACTATCATGATAATATCGTATCGATTATTCCCTGGTGATTCCCATCTCTAATATACAGTCAGGGTGTGTTTTATTAGACTCACCCTGAGACTGTATGGTGTCTTTCAGTGTTTCACAGCACAACATGCATAACAAAATGCGCACTACAAAGTGCCTGGCATCCATCGAATCCCCTGGGAGCCACACCACTGGTCACAGGAGTGTTTAATTGGGCCCCGGGGCCATGCACACACTTCACATCAAACCCTGAGAGACTCCGACCAAAATTCAGCCTGGTTATAAAATCAGTTCAGGCCGAGTGATTCAGAGATAAAATCGGGACTAAAAGCCAATTCCATATGGCGCCTGCTCGACATTGCGCAACCCCCAGCTCCAGTCTGCGGTTCCTGGCCCTTATTTTTAGAGGCAGCTGTTTGTGTTTAAAGGCAGTTATCTACAAACGTATATTAAAAAACTCTGTCTCTGGCACTTATGCTCGAGAACATCTGGCACGAGACGTGTGAACTACATACAGATCATTGCTACACATTTCACCTTTATGGCATTTTGCAGACACTCGTATCCAGAGTCACTTACATTTGATCTCATTTCATGGCTTAGCACTTGAGGGTTACGGTCAAGGCCTCAGGGATTTGAACCTGGGACCTTCTGAAACGCACTTCAATGTCTTAGATTGTAACTTTTACAGATTGCTACGTCTGTTATACTAAAATAAACTACTTTTGCAATGTCCTCACTTTTATTTATTCACCATAAACATTGCAGTTTGTTTGACTTATTTTTGTTCTACTTACTTGAGTTGAAACTCTGCCGTTAATTTAAATACGTACTCTATGTCTATGTGCATACGTGAATCATTTTTACAGTGTTTTCACTAAACTTTCCTCCACTACGCTTTACTTGACCTCACTCCGTCCACTCCACTTTTTCTCCACTCCACTTTCTAAGGCTACATTTCGTTCTACTCCACCTCGGTGGCTCAGTGGTAGTCTTCTCTTCTACCAGGTGAAAGGCCCATGTTTGATTCCCATCTGATGCTCGAACCCAGCCAGTGGATTCAGGGCATCCTTAGGTCCAAATCCCGAGCACTGATAGAGTGGACGATTTGCATCCGGTGTAAAGCCTGTGCCGAATCGTATGCAGACTAGAACGAAGAAGAAGAAGAAGAACAACACCACCAACACCACCAACACCAACACCACCACCAACACCACCACCAACACCACCACCACCAACATCACCTCAGGTTCCTTATGAAACCTTGACCTTCTCCACTAAACTAAACATCACTTTACTCCACTTTACTAGGCTTTATTGCTCTATACTACACTTCACCTCAAACCTCCTCAAGATCCTTCAGTAAACTTTACTTCACCACACTTTCGGTACTTCAGTAAACTTTACTAAACTTCTCTCCTCTGCACTCTGTTGTTAGCTTCATTCACTTCTTGGGCCTGTGGCAATAACTCACACTTTCTAAATCAGTAAAGCACTAATAATAAAATCAAACCATCCATACGGAAACATTTGGCCTTCTGCGAGTGGGTTCTAACTCCTGCAAGCACCAGAAGTTTATTTATCAATAGTTACAATATAAGCGCAGTACATTTGCTACAGGATTCAGTCTAAACTCGGGCTTGAGGTCGAACACAGGCTCAGTGTGTTTTTCTGGCGTCTCAGAGCAGAATGAATTCTGGAAGCCCAAATATAATCCATGTGTTTCTGCTGAACCTCGAGACAGAACACACATTCTAATGCGCTGGAACAAAAATAGGAAATCAATGTACAGGGTGGTGAAACGGTTTCCCTGCGAGCACTTCCTGTGGTTTCGAGTCAGATGATGAATGAGCTGTTGCTGAATTTATTTTAAATGCTGCTGTAATATTGAAGGATAATGTTCATTGGGCTACACGGCAAATCTACTGTAGACGCACAAAGAAACCTTCATGAAGGCTTATTAAAAAATCCATCAGCCATTATCCAGCCTGGTTGGGTAGTTCTGGTGACAAGATGTCAAGTGCAGCACACAAAAGTCTTTTTCTTCTTCTTCTTCTTCTTCTTCTTCTTCTTCTTCTTCTTTTAAGGTAGTCTTGTAGCATTTCCAGACTGACATAGAGTCGACATCGCAAGGCAAAACAGTTGACATGAAACTGTTCAGTATGTCGGAGTGTCACCTTGACAATCATGAACTCAACTAACTGGCTTCTAGAAAAAACTGCTATGGTGTCATTACTGCATCATTAGCGCTCATTAGCATCTCGGGATTAAACAGTCACAGCGTTATAACAACTACAACAAAATAAGTGCTGCTTATGAACGAATTCATAACTATTCAACACTATATATTATAGCAATTTATGAAAATTAATTATGCCTTGTTGGAATATTTATTATGCATTATTTTCATTAGCAATTCATAGTACCTTCGTAATGCATAATAAATGTTATTATTATTGCAAATGTATAACATTTGAGAGCTGTCATGCTATCATCATGCTGTATGAGTTATCATAATGCATAATAAGCAACGTTTAAAGTGTTATATTGCTACAAGCAAAGAAACTGTGTTATCAGCAACACGCTATTCATTATGTTAAGAGTCACAAGGCATTCATAAGGCTTAATAGTAATGTTTATATAATTATTAGGAATGTTAGATATTATTATGAATAGTTAATATATTTTATAAATAGGCAGCACTTATAACAACCCAAAACAAAATAAACGAACTTTTTCCTGAGTGTGAACAGTCTGTTAGTCATGGCAGTTAATAACTGCAGTAAGTCACCTGTGCATTGTTCAGTGCTTCATGTCTACTCATGCATGCAGTGTTATTCAGAATTAAAACGTTATATACTAAATTGTATTCATTATGGAAATATTTGTCTTATTTGACTCTGAGATCATGTCGTGAATGTGTTATAGATGCTTATAGACACGACTGTCATAGCAAGTCCCGCTTCCTTCTATCCCAGTACGTGAAGTGTGGCTTAAACAGAATGTATTTTGCATTCCAGGGAAAGAACACGATGATTAATTTGAGCAGCGTCAGCGCCGCAGTCGGGATCAGGGAGCGGATCTGGACTTTGGGTCAGGAGCGTGACGAGGCGTGTTTACAGGCCAGGGACGCTGAGCTTGTTTTGTTTTCGCGTTTGATGAATGAGCCTCTGTGCAGCGACTGCGGCTCCTCATCCGGATTTTAATTGAAGAGCGTTCGGGCTTTCTGTCATTCTCTACTCTGCCTTATTACAGCAGGATGCCGGAGGTGCAGGCGCTCTGCAAAAGCACCTTTTTTTGGTCCTGTTTATACAGTTTTTAAAAAAATGTACGTTCCAGTACCTTAACGCATCGTTAAGCAGTACTGAGGGTTTAATAATCACCCACGGGTCCTTGCGGAAATAAATCTTACCAGCAGTGCATCAGTGAACAGAGATAAAAAAGCAAAGGAACGCTGCTATTCTTTCTTCTACCTGTTTTTTTTTTTTTTTTTGGGAAGCATCCCAAGGTTAACTGGATCCTTCCTTATTATAGCGCATTCACATGAAAGATGAAGGCGAGTATAAAAATGCTGCTGTAGGTAACTGTGAAGTACACATGCCTAGCGTCAACTTGCATCACTAACTACATCTTAGTGGTACGACTTTATAGTATACAGTGTTTATAGCGCAGGCTGGTTCCTCTCAAGGTCGTTCCTCATGTCCTGTCAGGAAGTGTTTCTTTACTCGTTAGGAATAAATGTAGATTCAAAACTGCGTCTCTGTTCAGCTGCTTTGTGACAATGTCGGTTTGTTGATCTCGCTGGATAAGTAAAGGTGAATTGAACAGGATCTGTTTATTGGCTGTGAATCCCAGACAGAAAATGTCCGATTATAAAGAACATCAAAGCCGTGATGATGTAATCATGCATTAATTCCTGCTAATGTAATTCTGTTTATAGAGATGAGTTTGCAACCGATGATATACTATATAGACAAATAATTTTTTTTCCAAACCTGCAATAATATTGTATCCAAGTTATATATCCTTCAGGATGGAGTCGGCCGCACGCCTGGTTTTCCAGCTACTGTATAACAGCTCGTTCACAAGATTTCGTAGTGTTTCTGTGGGAATTTGGGTCCAGTTATTCTGTAGAACATTTATGAGGTCAGACACTGATGTTGGACAAGAAGGTCCGGCTCACAATCCCTGTCCCAGTTCATCACAATGGTGCTCGACGGGGTCGAGGTCTCAGGGCTCTGTGCTCGGGCCGCTCGAGTTCTTCCACACCGAACTCATCAAACTGTGTGTTTATAGTCCTCGCTTTGTGCACTGGGGCGGAGTCATGTTGGAATAGAAAAGGGCCTTCAACAAACTGTTGCCACAAAGTTTAGTGAAACATAGCGTTGTCCAAGACGGTTTGGTGTGCTGAAGCATTAAGATCATCATGATTGATTGAAACACCTGAATTCAATGTTTGGCCAAAAACGTTTGTCCATATAGTGTATGAATTACCATAATAACAATACTAATAATAACAGTAATAATACCAATAATGTAATAATAACTGTATATATATAAATTTATTTATTTTTCTGGTTTGTATTAACTCATGATCTATTTAAGTGAAGTTTTAATTGCTATTACAATCCTTCTCTTGCGAAAACCAAAGAAATAATAATCAAAGGAAATTAATGAATGACTTCATTTATTTTAAACACATATGACTGTAATGTCTTACTGTACATGTGTGTATGGAGATATTTTGAGGTGTGAATAATCTTAACGTTTGTAGCTAAATGGTCAAATATTCATTCAATTCAATTCCCTACAGTGAGGGTCGAGACCTCACACCCTCGACCTTGGAGGCGTGAGGCCGCAGTGCCAACCACTACGCCACCATTAAATGAATTCATTTAATCATCATTTATTCACCACTACATTGCATATTTATATCAACTGTTACTCCTGTAGTTATAACGTTCAGTGACGCCCCCCTTAACGATGCTTAACTCTGTAACTTGGTCCCAAACAGAAACCATTTCCCGAATCAGGAGCACTTCAAATCTCATCCTATTGACACCCTGTTAAAATCCCTCACGTTCTGATTACTCACCACATCTTGATTTATTATACAATCGGCGTTCAAGTCAAAGCAGGACTTCTGATCCTCCAGAATACCAGAACTCACCTTTACTTGACATTATAATCCCCTGCTACACTAATGCACTTATCCGAGTGTTTCACTAGTGCTTGGACACCATCAAGGTAGAAAGTTTTCCGGCCTCCCGGGAACTCCTCTAATTTCCTTTCCAAGCATGTGGGAATGGCTTGGAGTGTAAGCGGCCTGTAAGGGGGGTGTGGCAGTGACTCCCAGCCCAGTTCCTGTAACGAGCAGGTGGTGTTGCTGAATGATTGTGTGTGCAGTTCACACAGACAGATGTGTTTCTTTGCTCCGCAAGTTGGTGACAAGTTCTCTGTCGATTTCCAAGGATCAGACTTTTCAAACGAAAGAGGAATTAAACAGGAAATGTCTCATCATGAACATCTCAGCTGCTCTTCCTGCTACTCCTCTCATGCATCAGTCTCCGTTTCCTCTCCCTGTCCGTGCCTGTTCCCTGGCCACCTGACTCAAAAGCTGATTTGCAATTAGCATCTCAATGGGGCTACAACCACAGGTATAAAACATGCCTCCCTTCTCCATTCACACAAACTCGAGATTATATTAAAAACCACTTGAAGAGTGTTAAATGTTATTTTCCCCCCTTGCCCTATCTTATTTTCCAGTCTGCCTTGTTTTTTTGGCTTGTTTCTCAACAGTATTATTTATCATGCTCTGCCTACATCCTGGTTCACACATAACATTCATTTCGACTTCCTTTATGTGGCTTATCTATGAGCAGAGGTGTAGCTACACGACGGGAGAGGCGCGGAATTGCCTGGGGGCCCGAGCAACTGAGCGTACGAAATGTCAAAATAGCATCTCGGGAAGCTTCCCTAAAGGGACCCAATCTCATTATCGAGTTAAAATGGAGAGAACGTACCTCCTCACTAGTCAAAAACAAAAGTGGGAGTGAGAAAAGAGGGGGGAGAAAAAGGAAATGGGAACGGGAGGACTGGTGACGGATTAATTAAGGGTGATAACTGTAAGCCTGAAAGTGATAAAACAATAAATTTATTTCATTTTTGGCGTCGAGCAGATGGTTGGTATAATTAACTATTTATTTTAAGACCAGATTACAGAAATACAAATGAAAGAACCTGCTACACCATCTAACAAAGCTACAGTATAAGCAGTCAGGGACGAACCCAATCGAATCCGTCTCTAATAATCGGACACACATTCCACAAGCCGCTTGTCATTTCATGGCCCACAGTCTTCGAAGAAAAGGTTCTGAGGTTAAACATAGAGCGCTTCTAAGAGGTAAGTCCTGTATGGTAGAATCCCGACATAATCGCTGCACCATTGATCAAAACAAAATAGGTCAGAAAGTCCTCATGCATTTTTTAGCGCACCCACCTGACTGTTTCTAGAAATCCCTTGACCTAGTAATAAATCATGACTGCTTTCCTCGCATGCCACTTGTCCCTCTCCTTCTCTTTCGCCATCATCACTGGCCTAATGATTTCCCAGTGGCAATCACCAGCACACGCCGATTTAATCAGATTTTACAGACGGTAGAAGCATATTTAGCCCTTCTTTCTCACAAGGATAGATGGGAAAATTGGGATCATTTGTTACCCAGAGTTGGTCTTAATCCCAGTATGAGTGTGTGTGTGTGTCTCTGTGTGTGTGTGTGTGTGTGTGTGTGTGTGTGTATGAGAGCAAACCGGGAGGCTTGTGTAATGAGTCTTTGATTAGAGTGACTGAGCTTGACCAGACACATTATCCGTGTGTCTCATGGCAGAGGCTCCTGATTCTCTCGTATTATTGGAGCATTAAGCATTGAGACCTGGAGGTGCATGGAGATGAAATTGCACAGATAGGAAAGTCTCTACAGAGTTCAGTTCTTTTTTTTTTTTTTTTTTTTTACTGTATCAGTCACTAGCAGGGACACAGACGGGGAAATGACTAATAAGGTGAAGAAGCTTCATGATGGTGCACTCAGACTGAGGTTCGGACTTATTAATTAATATGTCATCGATACAATGAATTAAAGAACCAACTATTGAACAAAACACTGAGAGTCTGAGTCAGAAGCAGGACCCCAAGCAGACAAGTCCAAGTCAGCTCTAAAGCCTGAGTTCAGTCCGTTGTTTATAGATTTAGTGGATGAACCAACTTAAGCCCCGAGTCATTAAGCTCAAGACGACTCGAGTCTCTCGCTATGTACTGAGTTGGGAGTCCAGTGACTATGTCACAAAAATGTTGAACTCACCAAGTGCTTGTATTATTATTATTATTATTATTATTATTATTATTATTATTATTATTATTATTATTATTACCTTTGGTCATAGAAACAACTGAAAACAACCATAAAACACACAATCATGTGTATCTTGCTCAGTCATGTTTGTATAATTGGTTAAATTAAACTACAATGCATTTCAACACACCTAGGTTGTGCTGAAAAAGAAAATTATATGTCACTCTGTACTGCACAATCCTGACCCCTTTATATGTACAGTGAAACCTTGGATTGCGAGTAACACGGTTTACGTGTGTTCCGCTAGATGAGCAAAGATTTCTAATAAATAATGACTTGAAAAATGAGCAAGTCTTGGTTTGCGAGCACCAAATATCATTAAAAATCATGTGGCATGCATGCGCTTCTTGTTTTAAAAAATTAAAAATCATTAAGTCATTAAAAAATGTAAAGTGCAGAAGAGCCAGTTAAATGTTATGTAGAGGTCCAACAGCAAGGCTTGGGTCACTCGTATCCTGTTTGTGGAGTGGATCAATGAGGTTTTTGGTCGAGGTTTTTTCCTATGAGAAAATCTGCTTTGGTTTAAGAGCATTTTGGATTACAAGCATGCTTCCGGAATGAATTATGCTCGTAAACCAAGGCGTGACTGTATATTAAAATATAGGAATGAACAAAATCCTAAAAAAGCTAAAAATGCTCTGGGTTTTAAGAGCTACACCAGACTCTTTAGCTCTACAGTATAATCAGGATAGACTGCAGAGCTAAGTTTGTTTCTGGAGTCCCAGAAGCAGACGTTGAATCTCCTCTGAACAGTTGATACTGAGGTGTTTATCTGCTACTTCTGCTCTGTAAAGCTTCATAACGGCTCTAATCTGAGGTGCTGGTTGTTAATTGGTGATTTCTGAGGCTGGTGACTTTAAATGAACTTCTCCTCTGCAGTAGAGGTAAGGTTTGTTCTTACTTCCCTGGGAAGATCTTCATGAGAGACAGTTTTATCATGGAGCTTGATGGGTTTTACACACACACTCGACACAATACTGTTCCTGTGAGAACTGCTCCAGAACAGCCGACCTTCATGTCATAAAATAAAAACTGACTGTCGTTGTTGTTACTTAATTATCTAATGACATGTTATTTCATAGTTTTTCAAAGAATCCCTTATTGTTCTAAAATGTAGAAAATAAATCCTTGTGTCCAACCCTTTCCTCTGCTGTACACTGGGAGAAGGACAGTGGAACATCCAAGTGGCCTAGTCGAGATCTAACCATCGCTCCACTTACTGTAACTGTGCATGGGGACATAATGACTGCCGCCTATACAGTTCCTCCCTGTAGTGCTAGAGTAAGGTCAGGGCAAATCAACGCCCACGCTATAGAGTCTTAAATCAAGACGACTTGGCTCTGGAGTCCCAAACCATAAAAGAGGAAGAATTGTCTCAAGAGTCTCAATCGCTTCCAGACCTCCAAACTATAGTTCCTGAATCAAGTCTCCTGGTTTAAATCTTGAGTCAAGTCCTGATTCCTTGGCTTTTGAGTCTGAGTCAACTCCATAGACTTGAGCATGAGCTGTACTGTACATTCCAATGTGTAAGCCGTCACATTCCATGTCTAATGAAGAGTTCATGACAGACGGAGAGTTATTAAAAAGGGCCGTCTTACATCTAGTGCAATCCATCTCCGGCCATCTTGGAACCGCTGTAGTCCTACAAGGGTCAACATTGTATTCATTCCCATTTTATGGCCGTGGTAGAACCTCCGGTCAACATTCGCACACGCATTCGCACACGCATTCGCACACGCATTCACACAATACAGGCAATCTGGGAACGCCAGTTAGCTTAATCTTTGTACTGTGGGAGGAAACCGGAGTACCTGTAGGAAATCCATGAAGCACGGGCAGAACATGCAAACTCCATGCACACACCCCGAGGTGGGAATCGAACCCAGACCCTGGAGGTGCGAGGTGACAGTGCTAACTGCTACACCACCGTGCTGCCATTTAGTGCAATGGTTTGATATAATCAGGTATATTTATTTTGTGACAAAACCTTTAGAGAAATGAGAAGCTATCATGCCATTGTGACACTTGAGAGTCTTTCAGCAAGCAGCTGAACGTAATTTAAGTGTGTTGTTTAACAGCCTCTGAAAGGCCTTAAGTTTTTTTTTTTTTTTTTTACAGTAATGGAGAGCTACTGGAGCGTGGACGTATTAAACAACCAATTAACACGTCGGGTCCATCAGAGACCCGGGGAATATATCTCAGTCTCTCTGTCTGAGTCCAGGGTTATTATTTTCTCTGCAGGTGTGACACCGACTGTAGATCGAGTCGTCCTCACTGCTTTTAACCCAAACTCTCCGTCGAGTCGCACGGCTTGTGTTTAGGAGTCAGTGTGCTGTAAACAGGTTAAGCACAGATTGTCTCCAGCCCTTTTGTTATAAGCCTTATCGCCTAGCAATGCTTTTTTTTTTTGTTTGTTTGTTACAAGATTAACAATCGCGCTAATCTTTTAATAACTAACCTGAAAGTTTGCAGTGGTTTGACAAATAACAAATCAACACTTCTGATGTATTAGCTTCAATTTCCTTTGGTTTAAAACAAAAGCGTGAAAGAGTCACGTTCAAGTGGCTGCTCATTGAAACAATTCCGCTGTTAGCAAAGAAGAGTCAATTATACATATTTGGCAACATTTTACACTGTCTTTTAGTCTGAAAAGTGTTTTTTAATTAAACCTTATCATTGTGTTATTTTACCGAACTCGATCACTATGTAATTCGAAACTATTTATTGTAACAAATGACATAAATAACATCTGTTAATTTGTTAAAATGTCCACAATATCGATACATTCCCTCCGTTACACCCTCTTCTTTTAAAACGATCTTCAACAAGGGAGCCAATACTTTGAAGCTGGCTTTAGTTTATGACAGAAGTTTAAAAAAAATTGTCATAAAAAATGCTCATTCATGAAATCACTAATAGTTTTATTTTTGTGTCAGTATAAGAAATGAATAATGAAATAAAAGCCGTGTTTAATTTTCTAACAACATTAACAGAACCTCAGCAGCTTGTCACCTCGCTGACCTTTTTACCGTTATGTGCTAACGACTAGCGATTCTGCTCTATTCACTGCTTCACACAGACCGGGAGACTCTCTCAGCACTTCGAGAATAAGTCATAATAATCATCATTAATAATAATAATAATAATAATAATAATAATAATAATAATAATAAATAATCACACCAAACATCCACATGGTATTAAGATATACAGTACATGTTCGAGTCAAAGCGAGACTTTTTAATTGTGCGGAATAACAGAACACACTAGTGAGACACTGGGAGAAGTGCATTAGTGCAGCAGGGGATTATATAGAGACATAAAGAGAGTTTAGTTAGTGAAAAAGGAACAAACATGAACTTTTTATGGATGTTCCAAACATTACACGTAACTGATAGCAGATAAAAGTGTTTATTATCTTTGTGTAATAAATGGTTATAAATGAAACACGCAGATGTTAGCAAATTGCGCAAATTACGCTTAAACATGAACACGCACTTTATTACAAATACGAATTTTATTATTACTGCCCCCTGGTGGAGTGGAGAGTTTTTTCAGTGCATACAGACGGAGGGATCTTTTCCTCACTGGTTTTCCCAGTTTGTTTTTACTTCTTTAAATATAAATCGGTAACGGCAAAAGCAAAACACAATAGTGCCTTCACATGCAAGTAAATGAACTGATCGATGCATATGTGTGAGTACGAGCCAGTCACTAACTGGATTTCTTTAAAACATTGTCTAGAGAGTGACAGGACCGGGACATTGGTACATCTTTAAAAATGTTTGTAACTAAACTGTTTTATTGACTGATGCCACCATGTTTCATTTCCTTCACATGCACAAGCCGTATATGCAGCCCACCGTGTCCACCGTGTCCACCGTGTCCACTCGTACACTTATTAGAAATAAAATTGACAGATTGAGATTGAGGTGGATACCGGCTAATAGAGTTGCTTTTACACAGAGGTTTTATGGTGCGCTCTGCTCCGTCTTTTATTCTCATCTATAGCAGTTCGCCACCAGCGCTGCCCGTATACACGGCGAGAGGGAAAAAACATCATTATCAAGTTTCAGTTTATATTTTTGGTTTGTATTCGTGGTACACAAGGGTTAAAACGCTTAACAATATTTCATCAAGATTTCATTCGAGCCTCTTTCTCTCACTTTCTCACACTCTGAGTGCTGGAATACGGCGCGCGCCATCAAGGAAAGAAGAAACCCTCCATAGATGTGATGTGCTGGTGATTCAGTACATTCAGGTGGTCATGTGACTTCATTTTATCTCCACATAACGTTGCTGAGTCTCGACCTGAGCGACTGAAGCGACCCCAGATCATAACACTGTCTCCAGAGGCTTGTACAGTGGACACTATGCATGATGGGAGCATCGCTTCATGCGCTTCCCTTCTCACCCTGACACGCCCATCACTCTGGAACAGACTCAGTCTGGACTCATCAGGTCACATGACCTGTTTAGTCCTTTATTAATTCCAAAGGGAAATTGTATCGTAGGCTAGTATTAGTATTATTATTAGTTGGTCAAGGTTATGGTGTTATAAATACTAATTATACTGTTATAGAGGTGTTGTGTATTAATACGGATTAAATCACATGTGAATCCTGTGATGCCTGGGAACAGTACAGTGTTCTGAACCCCCAGGTCATTGTCAGATTTCGGGAAATCAGTCTGATTGTGACTTTAATCAGATTGTTGTGCTGTTAAGCGATCAGGAGTTAAATCTGTTGTATGTTGGTGTGTTTACATGAACACTTAATTAATCAGATAACTGCTTTCATTAGATAATGATTGAATGACTCATGTGTAAGTGTGTGTGTGTGTGTGTGTGTGTGTGTGTGTCAGGGATGCAGTGAGACTCTAATTGAGTGGCCTGTTCGCTCTGCCTCCTGCCTGCTGTAAGATGTGAAGGATGTGCATGAGTGGAATACTTGATTTTGGGTCACTGTAGTCGACCGGCCTCCTGATTGTTTTGTGTTTTGTGTGTGTGTGTGTGTGTGTGTGTGTATATGAGAGAGAGAGAGAGAGAGAGAGAGAGAGAGAGAGTGAAGGAAATAACGACGGAGTATAATGCAGGTGTAGTTTTAAGACCAGCTTGTGAAAACCATTAGGATCCGAACACCTGAGGAGACTCTGATCATCTTCTCCAATAAAACACCTAAAATCATTTCAATACAATTCAGTGATCAGTGTGTACAACTAGCTAGATTTATTAAAGGTCACACACACACACACACATACGCACACACACACACACACACACACACACACATACGCACGCACGCACACACACACACACACACACATACGCACACACACACACACACACATACGCACGCACACACACACACATAAGCACA
>JAAGKR010006912.1:0-14457 GCA_011419295.1 Clarias macrocephalus
GCTTTGTTGTATTGTTTTTAATCACTATACACAACCTATGATTTCACCTATGCTATTTTACAAATGGAATATTTTTATGTTACACTCTAAAACTGCTGTGTTAAATGTTAAAGTGCTGGGTAATTTTATCTATTTATTATTATTTAGTAGATTGCCTGTTAGAAATACCCCAAATGAAATTAATCCGCTGTTTTAACTACTGCAGAGAGACAGTTAATCAGCGGTAGTTTTCACTACTACTACTAATGATAATAATACTGAATGGAGAAAGCGCAGTCAAAGAAGAATCATCATTGCAGGAGAGAAGAAAATGAAGAATAAACACATATCAATATTTAAAGTTTGTGCTTTGACACGTTTATGAGATCTGTCGCTTCCTGTCAATGGGCGCCTAAGAGAGAGAGACACATTTTTGGCTTCAGTAGACACACAATACTTCAGATTGAAACACGACTGCCCCCTACAGGCAATGAATGGCATTTTCACAGCTTCCCGCGAGCTGCCGCGGAAGCGTGCAAGATCCCTTTTCAAGAAACGTGCGTTCTTAATGGCGAGATCTGTAGTTAAATGACACGAGACGGGCAGACCAATTTGCTACATGAAGTCCAGCACGGCCCACTCCTTTGGTGGTAAGCAGGGTTGTCAGAGCCTGGAGATCTGTATGTAGAGTGAAACGGCAGCCCCATAGATAAGTACGCCATCTCTCAACGGCCCACACACATGCTAATGCTTCTTTTTCCACTGTGGCATATTTACGCTGCACGGTTGAGAGTGTGCGGGAAGCAAAGGCTACAGTGCGTTCAATGCCATCTGGGCTGACTTGGGACAGTATTGCACCCAGACCATAGTCAGAAGCGTCTGGAGAGACAATGGTGTGCGCCGCAGGGTTAAATAATGCCAAAGAAGGGCTGTTTGATAGCAAATGTTTTACTTTCGTCAAACTTTGTTCAGCCTCTTTTAACCAGCTGAATCGATTTGGAGCTTGCAAGCAATAACGCACTGGAGCTGTCATAGTGGCAAAATTAGGAAGGAACTTGCTGTACCATGACATTAGTCCAAGTAAGGAGCGTAAGGTAGATGCATCAGAAGTAGCAGGAGCATTGAGTATTGAGTACTGTACTCGTGACACATCAGTACGAAGGCCCTCTGCTGACATTGTGTGCCCTAAAAACAGCAGGCTTGTTTGCCGGAAGAGACTCTTTTCTGTGGGCGTGCTCTGATTGATTGGTCGCCGATCATAATCGGCCGAGTATTGCATTGGGAAGTTTGATCATCAGTCTCTATAATGACCAATATAGAAAAGCCGATCAGATGACACAAAACTTGCAAGACAATTTTTTTGCACACCGCTAAAATGGCTTCACCGGTCTGGCAATTCTATGTGTGTGTGAAAAACACAATACATTAGCAATTGGCAACCTGTGTAACAAACCAATTCCACAAGGCGGGAAGCAGACGAAGCATTTTAACACCACGAACCTCATCAGACATTTGAAGGGTAGTCATGGGAAGGAACATGAGCAGTTTTCAAAGTTGGCTAGCGCTAAGAGAGCGGGAGAGTTCAGCAACTCACTCACTCAGCTGTCGGTAATACTGCTATCTCACCTACGCGGTTTCTCTCGGTTGCCGTAAGTCCGGTTCATCATGATTCACCGCGAAAAATGAAAAAAAAAATTTGGTGGTCCTCACGGATGCTTACGGATCTTGCAGAACTGCCAGTGACTAACGTCCTTGTTGTCTGTTATTTTATTTAACTTTATACAATCTACAGGAAAGTTGTATTTGTCAAGCTCTAAGCTGTTCCCAATTACTAACCAAGCACAGGCTGCTATGTTTTAAGTTGATGTGTTGCACATGTTGCTTTCCAATAAATACAGTTGTCAATTCATGATATTCCTCTTCTTGTAATTTACAATACTTAATTTACATTGTTGTTGGATATAGTATAATAAATAATGCTACATGATAAGGCTTCAAGTAGACCCTGTAATCGGTGATACAGCTTCTATTGATCGGAGATCGGCACCAAAAATCCTGATCGGAGGAACATGGAATGAACACGGCAAAATCAGTACAGTCCATCATGGGTAATAAAGGCTGTGAGATCACGACTGTCCTTGTGCAGTGGTACCTGGTAGTAAGCATTGGTCAGATCGATAGTAGAGAACACAGCAGAACCTTTAAGAGCAGCAAGCAGTTCATCCATATGCGGTAAAGGGAAGGAGTCCACAATTACGGATTTATTTGTATTGAGGTCAACACACATCCTGATTTTTCCAGATTTTTTCTGTGTGACAACAATTGGTGAAACGCACGTGGAAGCATCTATGCGTTCTATTACTCCAGCTTCTTGTAAGCGATTTAATTCCTCTGACACAGCAGTACGAACAGAGAGTGGCAGGCGGCAAAGTGTTTGTGGCTGTTTCATCTAGCTTTACATGGTGTACAAAGTTTTTAGCACAGCCAATCTCTGTTAAAATCCAAAGCACTGCACTGTAACACTGGAACAGGAGGAGCAATGTCAGAAAGAGCATTAGAATGTGTGCAGACATGAGGTCCATCCCCATTAGTGGTGTGCCTTTTTCCACAATGAAGAATTTAGCAAGAACAGGACGGCCATGTAACGAATCGATGGCTGGCAAACACCCGACTACAGGAATTTGAGCTTTTACGTAAGTCACAAGTCTGGCTTTTGGTTGTGACAGTAACATTACTAAAATTGCATGCATAAATAGTGTAAGCCAAGGTAGATACAGAAGACCCAGTGTCAACCACAAAATTCACTGCAAAGGTTTGGTCATCAGAGGTAGATATGGTTACTGTACTTGTAATGCTGGACGGGCATGTTGGATATTCAGTGTACAGAACAGTAACTTCTTGCAGTTCAATTTCATGAAACTTGCGCGTTTGCCTGAGCAGATCGGCACATTTTAGCGAAATGTCCAGTCTTTTTACACTTCCTACAAGTTGCAGCAGGGCAGTTTGCAACATCAGCTAAGTGTGCCTCCGAGCCACAGTGAAAGCAGGACTTCCTTTTCCCCAAGTGAACAGAATTAGGAGGTGTATATGAAGGTTTTCCTCTTCTGCGCTTTACTACGTGCTGCACCGCTTGTACGGGGCGGTAACTTGGCGGGAGTTTGGAATGGATTTAGCGTGATCAGAAGCAGATTCAATCTGACTCGCTATCGTGACAGCTCAGTCCAGTGTGAGATCCGTTTCGAGTAAAAGTCTCTCACGTATTTGTTGGCTAAGCACATTTTACATCAACTGATCACGAATCATCTCCTCAGCACATGCACCAAACTCACAAGTACACGCAAAGCAGCAGCGTATTGTATAACAGTCTCATGATGAGCTTGGCAGCGTGACGTTCGGCTAATATAGTAGCTTTTGCCACAAAGTAGGCTTTTAGTGCATTCTCTGCATCCTCGTACGTTGTACCTACGTTAGGCAATGAGTAGAAAATTTGCTGTCCCCCCTCTGTACCAAGGCAGTGAAGCAGTACAGCTCTCCATCTTGCATCTGGCCAAGAGTCAATCACTCGTAGGTAATTTTCAAAGATCCATGACCATGGGCTGAACGGCATAATAGGCTCGCCGGGGCAAGGCAGAAAAAAACTCGGGAAAGGCACATTGGCAACAGCCATCTTTGCGACCAAAACAGCATAAGGGAAAAGAAAATCGTAATCCTCAGCGCCAACAAGTCTGTGTCCTGGATGGCTTGGATCCTTGATGATGTTGCTAAACACAAACTGTTTCGAGGTTTGTATGCTTGGTTCCCACAATCGTCTGTGCAGTCTTGACTATCTGAGCCAGGTCTCTCTGGTTCTCTTCAGTACAGCTGGTGTACCACACTGTGATGCAGTGACAGAGAATGCTCTCTATCATGCCCCAGTAGAAATTTACTAAGAGCAGGGATGGTACATTGGCTTTCTTGAGCTTCATTAGGAAGAAAAGCCTCTGCTAAGCTTTCTTCACTAAGTGGGAAGTGCTAATGGTCTATGTTAACTCCTTTACAGTATGTGCAGACCCAGGAATTTTACATTGTTATCCCTCTCAACCTCATCACCATTTATCTGGTGGGGTGGTGGTACTATCTGCTTGAGAAAATGTGTTGGTATAGGATCTAACATACAGGTTGATGCTTTTGCAGAAGGGATTAGTCAAATGAGTTCATTGTGTTGTCCTAAACATTTAACTCTGTAACCACGTCTGTTTCTAAAAGTAGTAACCTGGTGCTTTCACAGCAACCACACTCAATAAAGCATCATTTAGTTATGAACTGCAGTGTGTGTGTGTGTGTGTGTTGTTCAGTTCAATTTGTGGAATCAGAATGTATGTCTCAGGTAAAAGCAAATCAATAAGCTTGTCAGCTTGAGATTAAACCTAAAGTGTAAAGTAATTTGTTGCCTAAATTGTGTTCAACAGTCTGACCATAACCAACCCCCATCCCAGGTAGCACACCGCTGAAGGGCCAACAATGGCAGAGCATAGCATAAATTGGGGCAACCTTGACATATTGTGCATGAGTGATAATACTCAAGTTGTTGTTTCTCTGTCTTGTTTTCTCAATGCATTGCAGTTTCTGACAAATTATTATAGTCATCGTGTATCACTACGATTAATAAAATAAATTGGGGGTAATATTCCTCCAAATGAGATATACCCTTGAGTAAGGCATAAGATCTGTTGTGGTAATGTAGTTTTGCTGTAATTTGCTGTAAGATGTTTAGCTATTATGCTAGGCTAATCGACCTGTTGCCAGAGAATACAGCAGCATACAGAGCCATAGCGAGGTTAGAAAAATAGGGATTGTTGCCATAGTAAGTGCATGTTAAAGGGCTAATATATACTATATATTGTTTTGCTTTAGGGCACTGCATTTTTGCATGTTTATGCGGTTGTCAAATATTGGTATTAAGGTAGTCGGCATGTGAAACATCTCATTTGACAATTTTGCTAGGTTATGTACTGTTTGAATTGCAGTGTTTACTTTGTTTCATCTGGAGAAAAATATGTGTATAATATGGGAACTGTTGTTGAACTGATTTGAGCCAAATGTGGAAATTTTTGTTTTTTTTCATTATTTTGTAAAGGAATATTTCAAAGAACATATTTTGAAGTACATTTTAAATATACATTGCTCAAATTATTGATCTATTTACACAGACTAGAGTCACAGTTCTCCAAAAAAGCTGTAATGTTGTTGATGAAGATGATGATAAAGAACAGCTGAGCTAGAGTGACCAAGCTGACTGAGAAAGTACCGAGGTGATTGATGAGGAAAATGAAGAGATACCTGATATAAAAGAAAGTCTGAGGCAATAAGAGATATAAATGTTTTTTTCTTATTATTGGTGATAATGAAAAGAGTCTAATTGTCTCCGTGCCATGAACTGAGGCCCCCTGTCCGAGACGATGTCCTTGGGGAACCCATACAGACGGACTACATGTTCTAAAATCAGCTCGGCTGTCCCTTTAGCTGACGGGAGTCCGGGAAGGGCCACCAGATGCACAGCTTTGGAGAACCGATCTACGATGGTCAGAATGGTGTTTTACCCTCGGCAACCGGCAGGCCCGTGATGAAGTCGAGGGCAATGTGCGTCCAGGGCCGACGGTGGACGGGGAGTGGTTGGAGCTCCCCGGCTATTGGTTGGTTGGTGTTCTTCGCCCTGGCGCACACTGGGCACGCCTGGACGAACTCTTTGATGTCCTTCGTCATTGTGGGCCACCAAAAGGCGCGCTGTATGAATGTTTGGGTGCGCCCCACGCCCGGGTGGCCGGAGAGTGGCCCCATTGGAGGACCTCGCTTCTTAGGGCGTGGGGGACGTAGAGTCGTCCAGGTAGCACACCTCCCGGTTCGGTCTCCGTGGCCTGTGCCTGGCGGACCCTCGTCTCCAAATACCAACAGAGTGGTGTGATGATTTTGGATGGTGGGAGAACAGGCGCAGGGTCCGTCTGGGGGGCGTCTTCCTCATGTTGTCGGGAGAGGGCATCTGCCTTGGTGTTCTTCGACCCCGGACGGTAAGACAGATGGGAATTATACTGTTCAAAGAACAGTGCCCACCGCGCCTGTCTTGGATTAAGCTGTTTCAAACTTTGGATAGTGATTAGATTTTGGTGATCGGTCCAGACGATGAATGGCTCTTTGGCGCCCTGGAGCCAGTGTCGCCATTCCTCCAAAGCCCACTTTATGGCCAGCAGCTCGCGATCCCCTACTCCGTATCGCTGCTGAGTGGGATAAAATTTTTTGGAGAAGAAGCTACAAGGGTGTAGCTTCTGATCTGGACCTCGCTGGGAGAGAACCGCCCCGGCGCCCACGTTGGAAGCGTCCACCTCCACAACGAATGGTTTGGTGGCGTCGGGGTGAAGGAGAATCGAAGCAGTGGTGAATCGGTGGCAGAGTTCATGAAATGCAGAGATGGCAGCAGAGTTGAGGTGAAAGTGATGAGAAGATGGTCGGGTCAGGGCGGATAAGGGAGCTGCAACTGTACTGTAGTCCCGGATAAAGCGACGACAGAAATTCGCAAACCCGAGAAACCTTTGAAGTTGCTTAAGTGTCTTGGGTAGGGGCCAATGACGCACAACTTCTAGCTTCTGCGGGTCCATGACCACACTGGGGCGAGATGACAAAACCCAGGAACGTGGTGGACGAGATGACAGTACAATTGATGGGCGAGCAATCTCTGTATCGCTCTGACATGCTGGATGTGTTCGTTGATGGAGCGGGAGTAGATGAGAATATCGTCCAGGTAGATGAAGACCCATCTACCTAGCATGTCTTCCACTCATCACCTTCTCTGATGCACACCAAGTTGTAGGCGCTCCGGAGGTCCAACTTTGTGAAAATGGTGGCACCAGAGAGGGCGTCCAGGGCAGAGTTGGTAAGAGGCAGTGGGTGACGATTCTTTACTGTGATGTTGTTAAGCCCCCGATAGTCGACACAGGGCATAAATCACCATCCCCCTTCTTCACAAAGAAGAACCCCGCGGCGGCAGGCGAAGAGGAGGGCCAGATGGTACCTTGGCGGAGGGCGTTGGAAACATATTCCTCCATCGCCTGCATCTCGGTGGTGGAAAGTGAGAAGAGATGTCCGCGAGGAGGGTTGTAACCAGGCTGAAGGTCGATCGCCGTCGATCGTAAGGCCGATGAGGAGGCAGGTGGGTGGTGCGTCACTTACAGAATACTTCAGCCAGGTCCCGATAGGTGGCCGGAATGGCGTTGGTGTCGACATTGGGGGCCTCGGACTCCCTAGAACACGTCCCAGCCGGAGCCCGTAGGCAAAGCTTGGTACAAGCCTGCCCCCATTGAAGGATCCAATTCTGTGTCCAGGAGATGAGCGGGTCGTGCTGAAGGACCCAAGGATGTTCAAGGATGATGGGAGGGGAGGAAATGGAGGTGAGGTAGAATCGGATCTGCTCCTGATGTTTGTTGATTGTGACGGTGATCGGTTGGGTCTGGGAGGTGATGGGACTGGAGGAGAGGGGCCGACCATCTACAGAGGTGATAACCGGCTGGGATAACGCCTCGACTTCCACCCCCAGTTCCTTGGCGTAAGAAGAGTCAATGCAGCACCAGAATCGATGAACGCGGTACTTCTGACCCGTGTGTGGCCAAACTGGAGGTGCACCTGAACCATGAGGCGAGAGATGCTGGGTGTGGTGGCGGAAAGATGGAGGGAGCCCGGTGAACTGTTCCCAGGGTTCACTGGGCCTGGCCGTTTCCCGGGCGAAGAGGGCATATGGCTCTATGATGCGCCACCGACCCACAAGAGGCGCAGAGTCCCTCCCTGAAGCGTCATTCTCGCTCTGCAGCGTTCAAGGAGGCACGTCCTAATTGCATGGGTTCCCCGGCTCCTGTGTCAACCACGGCGGGAGGTGGAGATCCGACGGGTGCCATGGCAGTGGTGTTGAAAGCTGATGGTCGGGGCATGGAGTGAGAGGATGATGGCGTGATGGACGGCAGGGTCCGAGGGGCTGGCGAGTTCATCCTCAATACGTGAAGCCAGTCCCTTGTAATAGGCCGTCCGGAGGGCGGCGTCTCCCCAGGTGGTCTGTACGGCGAGAGTGCGGAAATCCGCTGTGTATCGGCTCACGGACGACCCCCCCTGCCGCAGATGATACAATTTCATGTCGGTCTCCACCTCAGCAGCAGGATGTTCGAATGTGAGCTTTAGTTGACAGGTGAATTCTCCATATGAATAAGCAGTATCTGAATCTGATCAGAGAACCGCCGTGGCCCACTCAGCTGCCTGCCCGGATAGCAACGAGACGAGAAGCGCAACGCGCAGTCGGTCTGTGGAGTATCTGGTGGAATTGAACCCAAACACAAAATCCAGTGCGGTTAGAAAAACACTGCATTTCCCATCTGTGCCATTCCACTTATCCGGTAGAGCTATAAACACCTCAGAAGGGAGGGGGGGGGGGGCGCCTGCTGTAGCTCCGCCACCCCGCAGCACAAGGCCGCAACGTTTTGGAGGTCCTTTTGGAGACACACAACTTCACCACGGAGCTTATTGATCAATTCAGCATGCTGGTCAACCACTGCTGGGCAAACTCCGCTAGGTTTACTGCTATTGGCTCCATCATTCTGTCACGAGCAACTGAGGGATGAACAGAAAAACCTTAGCAATTAGCCCGTGTAGCGTGGATGGTAAACCCAAACGCGGAAGCAGCGCGAGTAGGCAGGATAACCACGCGATTAGTTTAAGAACTCTCTTACACGAAGAGCAAGGATCTACACAAATAAACCCGCGTTCTAGCAACTCACACTCAATCAAAGAAGCAACCCGAATTGGTGAGTACTCACAGAATAGTCAGCGTAGCGTCAGCAAAGGCATGGGCTAACTCAATGCCTGAGCAATGTGAGGCGCCATCTTGTTTCCTTTTATGCTTCCTGAAACCCGACCGTATTACTTCCGGGTCCAAGTGCCGGTCATGTTACGAGTGTGCATGACACTAATTTAATTTACAATTTCCAACTTTGCCATTATCTACTGAACCCAATGTTGGATTGTTGTGCCAACATTGGGCCAAACTTGTAATTATCTACTGAAACAACATTGGGCCAGCCTATATGTGGTCCCACCAATGAGCCAACATGTGCCAATGGACAAAATGACACTGGGCAAACCACTGATGCCGAATGTATAGTATGCACTGCCATTGACCCAGTGTTGGCCCTTCAGTAGTGTGCTGTCTGGGTAGTTCTTTCAATGTTATTATGTACATTGAGATAGCCTGTGTCATAGAAATTAATTAAAGACTCAGGCTTTGGTTTCAGACGATAACAACCTTTATTTATCAAGTAATAACGGCCTGAGCAAGCCCATGGAGAAACTGAAGCTCTCGCCCATTTTCTCTCATTATCTACACAGTGTTCGCTATACATTCTTGTACATCTGTTTCCCATTAGGGGGCCTCGTCAATGCACAATGAAGGTGCCCCATTGTATAGCTCAGATTTCCTGTTGCTGCTGCTCTTTTATCTGTAAAGCAATATAATCTTGTTTAAACAGAAATGCAGTTATACAACATAGAGGACATTAAACGTTGTCACATACAATTTGTACATATGCATGTCATGTCAGTTATGTCAGGGGGAAACTGGTCAAAGTCAGTCAGTCGGTTTCGTCTGTATCAGAAGTGGGATGCTGCTCTCAAGCAGATTCTCATACTTAATTTGGAGCAGCGTTCAACGCTGTGCAATTTGATATTCAACTTGTACCAATAGTTGGTTATTTTCTAATAAGGATTTAATTTCTTTGCACTTTGCTACTATTGGAAGTTGGGTCCTTCTCTCTTCCTTCCGCTTTATCAGTTTGCAGTTTTCTTCCTTCTTTTTCGTTACTTATTTTTGGGGACTCTCGTGAGTGGTTAAATGACTTTTTTGCAGTATTGTAGTTTAGCTTTGAACACTTTATGACCTCCCCACAAAGGATATTGTCTTACTCTGGGCAGTTTTACATTCGGTTTGAGTTGTACTTGAATTGGGCTGGCTGATTTAATTAGGTCTACATCTGTATCATGCCGAGACCATAATTCAGGTGGGACCTGACTCTGCATGTCCTACCTGATGCATGTATATATAGTTCATCTTTGAAAGTCTCAAGTACTTCAGGTGCTGATGCCATTTGTGTTTGTGACTTGTGGCTAACAACAACTTCCTGAGGAGTACCAATCAAGTTATTACCACACAAGATTTTGATACAGTTTCTGACTGCAGAAATGAAAAATCAACTGGTTTAGGGTTGATTCCCACTGGACTTCTTTAGCTTTCTTCATCATTGGATCCAAGTTCTTTTATCTGCAATTTTTTTCTACATATAATGTCACATGAAGAACAGAATCAGTTACCTTGAACCACCTCTTTACAAAATCACACTCATCTACAGTTTGCTGATAGCTGCTCCTTGCCGACCCATGATGATGTACTGTGTAATTAATTCAACCTTGTGCTCTTTTGTTTCTTCCTGCCATGTCTGTTCCAAACAGCATCCTTAGTTGGGTCATACACCATTGTACACTGAAAATCTGAAGTAGGTAACTGTGCTTCAGGAATCTGTGCTTTAATGAACTTTCCCCACTTATGTATTACTTGACTTACATCCCTTTCCAGCTGTCCTATCCAATACACATTCGCTTGTGGCTTAGTCGTTACCAGTTGATTTTTTATACCTTTCATATCAACATACACCCCTTCTGGGGAACACCATATTTGCAGTCCTAATTTACATAATGCATTTTTGCCTAACAAAGTGCCTGACTTGAGACTAATACCGGTAGGGTCACACTTTTATTGTTACTTTGTAGACAGACTGGAGCGGTCATAGGAATTAACTGCTTATGTTCCGGGAAACCTACTGTCTTGGCAAATTTTCCAGACATGGGGAGATGTGAGGCATGACTTAAATTCGAGCATGTATATTTATCTCGAGGAGGCTGCTGCCACCCCCCTTCCATCGCACCCCTCTGGGGCTGGAGCCATGCTTGTGTTCAGTCCGTCCAGCCTGTGTCTGGTTCTCTGTTTCCTCCAACTGATCACCCTTTAATGCCTTTGGGTCAACTTTAGTTGGATATTCTGCATGCAAGGGCGGTAAGCATCAAAGACAGCTCCATCCATATGGTATTTATTTACAGCCTTACTCAAGTCAGAAGCATGGAGAATTTCTTCCATCTAAGCATTGGGAATTTACCTTCTGTCTGCACATATGGGGGAGGTGTAACTAACGCTTCCCCTCTGTTATTCTGTGCCTCACTTTCTGACTTTCTTAACGTTCTCCTCACCTGCTTTTTCTTTCTTACCAACTCTCTGTGGACATGCTTTTTCTCTCTAGCAGCAACCTTGTAATTTTTACCAAAGTTTCCATTTCTTCACACAATGCCACATCAGATGTCCCCTCCTTTGTAATCATATCTTTAGTTCTTTTTTGCATTTATTTGAGATCTTAGTTATGAGATCTCCACACAATGGATGCTTCAACACCAATGTCTCCACAGGAGAGGCTGCCATTATGCTTTATAACCTCTGTCACCACAACCTAGATATTTCTGTATTATCTTAGCAACCTACTGTAGATATTCCTGTATTATCTTATGCTTAAGCACTTACTTACAATTATCGGTTTAGGAGGGGAGAGGACGCAGACGTTGTATGTATGCCGCTTCTCCACATATGCTTTCGTTTGACTTTAAGAATTTTGATTTGGACTTTTCTTTGTTCCTAAGTACAACTCTACATAATATAAGCAATACTTCAGTACAGTTCGTGTTTCTGCACTCCATGTTTCAGTTTGGAGGAGTGGAGAAGACGCAGGCGTTTCTAACACCGACCAAGTAGCCAAGTAGCCACAACCGGCTTTGGGCTAAGTTTAATGGCGCCCAGCATTACCTTCAAATGCTCAGCCTCTCAGCTGTTGAATCTTAACTGGCGGCTACCTCCATCTCGCATCCTAGTCATAAGACAGCTCGGACTTCTCCGTCGACCCCAGTACATCCATAGAAGCTCCAGAAAAAAGTTTGTCTATTTCCAGCATGGCTCCAATAAAATTCCATCTGTCTGGTCTGCAGCAGCATGTGTCATACCTGAGGGGCGTCATCAGAACACTGGTGCACCTGACTACGTAACTGCCAGCTGCCCCACCTCCCCCTGAGATCCTCTAGTTCTGGGTGGAATGAAAACCGTGGAGTGGATTACAGTTTATTGCAGAGCTTACAGAGACATGAACCAATAGATCACACACTTAGTCCCTGTTATAATAAGGGCTCATACTTGCATACTTGTACCTTTGGTGGAGGGCTCATACACTCTCCCTTTTATTTAATTTAATTTATTTATTCTATAAGGGCTCATACACACACACATGTCTCCGGTCCAGCAGCAGCTGCCCTGTATACATAATATACACATATACAAAATCCCGCCGGGGGGTTGTGGGGGGAGGTGGTCGTTCACTGGACACGGAGCTTATAGTATCACTCAGCCAGATTCTCTCTCTCTCTCCCACTCAGACACACACACTTAGACACACATCGAGCTCTCATACACTCAGAAAATATCAGACAGTATTAGACAGTACAACATCAATTAGACACAAACAATGCAATTGCATACAACTCAATGGCACACAAGCAGTGCTCCTCATAGAAATATGTATAATTGCTGTTATACTTATACAATGTCAGTTATTCAGCAGCATACAAAAACATTGACATATGTTTGTTCCTCATAAAATGCTATCCATAAGGCCACTGTACTCATACAATACTTGTTAACCAGCAGCAATACAAATCATTGACATATAACTGTATGTTCGTCATAAAATGGTATCTATAAAAAACCACAATACTCATACAATACCAGTTTTTTAAGTGGCTACACAATTCTTTTGACATACATCAGTATGTTTCTCATAAAAAAGGGTATCTATATTAACTACTGCGGATCCTCACACAAGCAGTATTACTAATTAAGCGCAATTCCTTATTAAAATGCTTCCCTCAATTGCCGTCCATCTAGGCCCTCTTGACAATGAGTACAAATTAATATAGAGCCTATCTACTAGTAAGTATCTGGTAGTTGCTATCTATCAAAGCCCTCTTAGCAACACAAATAGGCATTCAAATGCCCTTTCTCATACTTGTCTGTTACTACTGCCATCTATCAAAGCCCTCTTGACACTATTTTTTTTACTATTTATGTACCACCAATACAACAGTTAGTAAGCTGATGCATGCATTTTCCTTCTGAAAACAAAGCCCATTCAAAAATTACTTCATTTGGAGAGGTCTTTATCAGGCGTTCTTACCACCATGGGTGATCCTCAAACAGCAAACAGCAAACAGCACAAACTGTCACGATCCGTGGATCCGTGGATCCAAGCGCAGAGCGCGTGTGGAATATAGCGCCGATTATCCTGTGATGAATGCGCTGTTACTTTTGTGAATGAAAGCTCCCGCTGTGCGGAGATGGGGCGGCACGGTGCGAGCCTCGCGTAGAGAATGCGGAAGTGAAGAGCCGGTGCGCGCTGAACGCAACTCTGGTCCGCGGGGAATAATCGTGGTTCTGAGCATGCTTGGTTCGAGGTCATGAAATCAACTACAGTCCGTGATCCTGATTCGTGGTCATGAAACGTGAGCGATGGTCGATATCCCGAAATCCGAAAAAAGCACTAATCCAAAACGTGAAACGAGAGCAAGGTCCGTGAAACAAAGCGTGGGTCGAGCTCCAAAAGTCAA
Organism: Clarias macrocephalus; assembly: GCA_011419295.1. Taxonomy (NCBI): domain Eukaryota; kingdom Metazoa; phylum Chordata; class Actinopteri; order Siluriformes; family Clariidae; genus Clarias; species Clarias macrocephalus. The sequence goes on from JAAGKR010006912.1 coordinate 13,735, forward strand.
GGCAGAGAAAAATGCTGGAAAATTGGGCATGAGGGCACACAATAATCTGGCAAGAGGTGGTGGTTTGTGAAAGAGTTTTATAGAGCAGAGTAATGAATGAAATGAAGAACAGGTGTCCTGAGCCGGTGAATGAGGCAGCAAAATGAAAGCAGTGGACTGGAGTGTGGAGCGGAGTCACAGGTGATCATTACTTGGCTTGAGGTGTGGGCGTGACCTGGTGTACCGTGACAGGTCCCCCCCCCCCCCCCTACGGACGCCACCTGGCATTCTAGAAGGTGCCTCCGGGTGAAGGGTATGGAAATCCGTGATGAGGGAACGGTCCAAGATGAATCTGACAGGAACCTAACTTCTCTCCTCCGGGCCATAACCTTCCCAGTCCACGAGGTACTGAAGGCCGCGACCTCTACGGCGAGATTTAAGAAGTCTTCGGACAGTAAAGGCTTCGCCACCATCTATGAGCCGAGGTGGTGGGGGAGGACGGGGGGGAGGTGTCAGAGGGCAAGGTGCCAATCTGCGGATCTGGGACACATGGAAAGTGGGGTTAACTCGATGCATGGACAATTTTTAGGAAACCCTCAGGAGGACGGTTGAGAGTCTTGTTTCTGGTGCATGTGTCGCATGAGGCCACGAAGTTCTTGACATCTTCCATGATGGATGGCCACCAGAAACGTTGCTGTAGCAGAGATAGGGTGCGGGCTGCTCCTGGGTGGCAGGCTAATCTTG
>JAAGKR010006912.1:14477-34199 GCA_011419295.1 Clarias macrocephalus
CGGTTAGCCTTACGCTGGAATGTACTCACTGTGCGTTTCAGCTGAGCACGAGCCCGTCGCCATGTTCTCTTACAGCGGCGGACGAAGGCTTGGGCTGATGGTACAGCTTCCTCCTCCTGGGTGGGGAACAGTGGTGGTTGGTAACCAAGGCAACATTGGAAAGGGGACATTCCGGTGGAGGAAGTGAGGAGTGTATTATGGGCATATTCCACCCAAGGAAGATAACGGCTCCATGAGGCTGCATCCCGTGAGGCCATGCATCTCAAGGATTTCTCAAGCTCTTGGTTGATGCGTTCTGTCTGACTGTTACTCTGGGGGTGAAAACCTGAAGAGAGGCTGGGTGTGGCACCGATGAGGCTGCAAAAGGCCTTCCAGAATTGCGCTGAGAATTGGGGTCCCCTGTCTGAAACTATGTCTACAGGTAATCCATGGAGCCGAAACACGTGGTCAATCATAAGTTCAGCTGTTTCTTTAGCCGATGGGAGTTTGGGTAAGGGAATGAAGTGAGCTGATTTAGAGAAGCGGTCGACAACAGTGAGTATGCAGATGTTATTGTTTGAGGGGGGTAATCCAGTGACGAAATCGAGGGCGATGTGAGACCAAGGGCGGTGGGGGATGGGGAGGGGTTTTAGGAAACCCTCAGGAGGACGGTTGAGAGTCTTGTTTCTGGTGCATGTGTCGCATGAGGCCACGAAGTTCTTGACATCTTCCATGATGGATGGCCACCAGAAACGTTGCTGTAGCAGAGATAGGGTGCGGGCTGCTCCTGGGTGGCAGGCTAATCTTGAGCTGTGGCCCCAGTCCAGTACTCGGGGGCGGACGGCAGCTGGGACAAAGAGCCGTCCTGGAGGAACGTTACTAGGGCCTGGCTCCTGTTCGAGGGACTGCAAGACCTGGTTCTCTACTTCTAGACGGGTCATGGCCACGAGACATTGAGGTGGTAGGATGGTGTCTAGGATTGGCGTGTCCCGAGTGGTGGAGAACTGTCGAGAGAGGGCGTCGGGTTTAGCGTTCTTGGAACCTGGGCGATAGGACAATGTGAAGTTGAATCTAGAGAAGAATAGTGACCAGCGTGCCTGGCGTGAATTGAGCCTCTTGGCTGACTTGAGATACTCTAGGTTCCTGTGGTCTGTCCATACGAGGAATGGGAGGTCAGCTCCCTCCAGCCAGTGTCTCCACTCCTCAAGGGCGAGGTTGACTGCAAGAAGTTCGCGGTCCCCGATGTCGTAGTTGCGCTCAGGGGATGAGAGTCGACGGGAAAAGAACGCACATGGGTGAAGCTTATTATCCTTGAGGGACCGCTGAGAGAGAACAGCTCCGACTCCTGTTTCGGAAGCGTCTACCTCCACAATGAATTGAAGAGAGGAGTCTGGAAACACAAGAATGGGTGCCGTGGTGAAACGATGCTTGAGATCGTTGAATGCTTTTTCAGCTACAGTGCTCCACCGGAAGGGGGTCTTTGTGGACGTGAGCAATGTAAGAGGAGTTGCCACCATGCTATAACTTCTAATAAAGCCCTGTAGAAGTTAGCGAAGCCCAAAAAGCGTTGGAGCTCTCGTCTAGATGATGGTGGTGGCCAGTCAGTGACCGCTTTAACTTTAGTTGGATCCATCTGAATGCCTGATGGAGAGATGAGGTACCCTAAAAATGACGTGGATTCTTGGTGAAATTCACATTTTTCGGCTTTGACGTACAGTTTGTTCTCCATCAGGCGTTGCAGGACTTGACGTACGTGTGTTCTGTGTTCCTTTAGTGAACGGGAGAAAATCAGGATGTCGTCAAGGTATGCGAAAACAAAGATGTTTAAGAAGTCTCGAAGGACATCGTTGATCAGATTTTGAAAAACTGCTGGGGCATTGGTTAGGCCAAAAGGAACTACCAGATACTCGTAATGGCCAGTGGGGGTGTTGAAGGCTGTCTTCCATTCGTCACCTTCCCTGATCCGGACTAAATGGTAAGCGTTCCTCAGGTCCAGTTTAGTGAAGAGGCAGGCATCTTGCAGTAGCTCGAAGGCTGTAGACATCAAGGGGAGCGGATATCGATTCTTAATCGTGATTTCATTGAGTCCTCTGTAATCTATGCAGGGACGAAGGGACTTGTCTTTCTTCTCCACAAAAAAGAATCCGGCGCCGGCCGGGGAAGAGGAGGGGCGAATGATGCCTGCGGCTAGGGATTCAGTGATGTAGAGTTCCATTGCCTCTCTTTCGGGGAGCGATAGGGCATAGAGGCGTCCCTTTGGGGGCGAGGAGCCAGGGAGGAGGTCAATGGCGCAATCGTAGGGGCGGTGGGGAGGGAGCGAGATGGCACGTGATTTACTAAAGACCTGTTTCAGATCATGATATTCAGCAGGATCCTTGGACAAGCTGGGGATTTCTTCTTGAGACGTGGTTAATTCATTTTTGGGAGAAGCAGAACGAAGACAGGATGAGTCTGCTGCCATCTAGTGCCTGGACGTGGAAGGGTCGACTAAGTGGAACAGAAGGAATCTTGAGCTTAGTGATCGTGGAGGCAGCTATCAGGTTTTGATCTGCCCCGGAGTCTACGGGGGCATTCAGGACGTGGGACTTGTTATCGTAGGTCAAGGTCACGGAAAACACTGTACTCCCAGAATTACCATGGGCCCTGGGCTTTTTAATGGACAGGTTCGTACTAGATGACCCGCTTGACCACAGTAGAAGCAGGAGCCCTCATTGCGGCGTCGCTGGCGTTCCTTTAACGAGATATGAGTACGACCAATCTGCATGGGCTCATGTGAGGTTTCGAGGGTAGGCATGGTGATGGTTGAGACTGGTGGTTGAATAAGAGCTGGGGTGCAGCCGTTTAATCTGATCAGTGAGAGATGTCAGCGTTTGCGTGACAGTGCTAAGCGTAGTCATGATGTGTTGAATATCCTGCTGATGAGAGCCTAACAGCGCACCTTGGTTACGCAGCGCCGCCTCCAGCTGCGCGATATCTGCTGGATCCATAATTTTCCAGTTTATACTGTCACGATCCGTGCAGGCGTAGTGGATCCAAGCGCAGCGCGCTGAAGTGGAATATAGCCGATTATCCTGTGATGAACGCGTTGTTAGTTTTGTGAATGAAAGCTCCCGCTGTGCGGAGATGCGGCGGCACGGCGCGAGCCTCGCGTAGAGAATGCGGAAGTGAAGAGCCGGTGCGCGCTGAACGCAACTCTGGTCCGTGGGGAATAATAGTGGTTCTGAGCGTGCTTGGTTCGAGGTCATGAAATCAACTACAGTCCGTGATCCTGATTCGTGGTCATGAAACATGAGCGATGGTCGATATCCCGAAATCCGAAAAAGCACTAATCCAAAACGTGAAACGAGAGCAAGGTCGTGAAACAAAGTGTGGGTCGAGATCCAAAAGTCAAGGCAGAGAAAAACGCTGGAAAATTGGGCATGAGGGCACACAATAATCTGGCAAGAGGTGGTGGTTTGTGAAAGAGTTTTATAGAGCAGAGTAATGAATGAAATGAAGAACAGATGTGCTGAGCCGGTGAATGAGGCGGCAAAATGAAAGCAGTGGACTGGAGTGTGGAGCGGAGTCACAGGTGATCATTACTTGGCTTGAGGTGTGGGCGTGACCTGGTGTACCGTGACACAAACTAAGCATATAAGCAAAAGTTGCTTACCTTTGTAAGTGGCCACCTGTTTGTGCTGCTCGCCAAGGAAGCCCATGCTGATCAGTCACCTTTGCCCCTTTTCCAATCCTGTTTGTGACGCCAAGATGTCGTGGAAATTAATTGAAGACTGAGGCTTTGGTTTCAGAAGATAACGACCTTTATTTATCAAGTAATAATGGCCGGAGCTAGCCCATGGAGTAAGTGAAGCTCTCTCATTATATACACAGTGTTCGCTATATATTCTTCTACATCTGTTTCCCATTAGGGGCTCTCGTCAGCACACAATGAAGTTGTCCCAATGTATAGCTCGGATTTCCTGTGCAAGCACAATCCAAGAGGCCTATAGCTTAGCTTTGCACGCACATACCCAATTATTTCAAGATGATTTACTTTTTATTCCTTAAAAGTAAGTAGAATCACATGAAATCAAATAAAAATGACTCCCATACCTGCTGCACTGACTAAAGCAGTACATGTGATAATGTTGGCCCAATCAAGTTGGCCTGACATCGGAGCACTGACAAAAGTACCAAAAGTCTGCCGGCATTTTGTCTGCAAGAGAGTAATGCTATCTGGGTTATACCAAGGAACCTAAACTGAAGGGTGTCACGATCCGGGCTGGGGAGGTGGATCCAAGTTCAGAGAGTGTGTTGGAAAAAGCGCTAGTTGCTTTGTGGGGCAAAGAGAAGTGATTTTGCTGGGTTGTATAGAGGAGGCATGGTGCAAGCTTAGCGTAGAGGCTGCAGAAATGAAGGGATGGCACGCCATGAATGAATGGCAAAGCTGCGGAGATAACCCGTGGTCATAGACATGCGAGACTCAAAACCGGACAGTTCGAAATCCAGATTCATGGTCGAAGAATAAGATTGGAAGTCAGCCAAAAATCCAAGCGAGCAGAAAATCCAGAGTGAGACAAGGTGAAACAAAGCGAGGTTAGAGTTCCCAAAACTATGGCAGGAAAGATGAAGGCACACAATAATCTGGTTACAAGACTTGAAAAGTTTGCAGACTGTTAAAGCTTCGCTCCCACCAATGAGCCAAGGTGGTGGGGGAGGGCATGGAGGTGGAGCCAGAGGGCACAGAATAACCTGTGAATCTGGGAAACATGGAACGTGTGGTTGACTTGACACATGGACAGGGGAAGAGCCAACCCGACAGAACATGGATTGATAATGTGTTACATAGTGAATGGGCCAATGAATCTTGGTGAGAGCTTTCTGGGGGTGGTTTTAAGTGGCAGGTTGCATGTGGCCAGCATGAACCTTTCGCCGACATGATACTTGGGTGCAGTGGAGAGGTGATGGTTGGCCTTATGCTGAAACATGCTCACTAAACACAATGGCAAAACTATAGGGGCGGGGTTCTGAATCACACACGAAGGCTGCTTCTCCTTTGCAGGTGGCCGAACGTGTTAAAGATTGAGTAAAGATAGGGTGTGGCAGTAGTGAGAATCACACCACAAACAAGGCCACATGTTCACACAATCCTGCCCACAAACAATGAAAGCAACAATGAAGTTTAGTGCAATCTTTGCAAATCATAAATAAAGTTAAAATAAAGGTTCATTGTCACTTAAAAACAGCAAATACATATGATGGGTGTGAATAATTGTATCTTTAGGTGTAAAAGTGTGTAACACAAGCTCAGGATTGAATAAAGACACCAAGAACTATGAGAATGCACTATATGACTATTATTAACCTGATCATTAATAAGAATCGCAGTGTTGCCAAATAGCTACTGAAATTTTGGCCCATCCACAAAAAGCACTCTTTGGCTCTTTTGTTCTCATTGCCTTGATTTAGTATTCTGGAAAGTTACAGTTTTTTTTTTTTTAGTAAATACATGTAAATAAATTCAGTTACATGTGATTATCAAAGGCAAGACGCTAATGGTTTAGAATTTTTCTTTTTAAATTCTCACATTAATGCTGTACGTGTTCTAGAAAACACATATGAGAAGGTAAGAGTAAAAAAACTCCATGTGGTCAGAGTGAGATTAGCTCACACTTCCTTATGCTACAGTTTCTGAAGTTTAACGGCATTGTTTCCTGGCTGAAGCCGTTCAGTCTCAGAGTGTTTAGGGCTTGTGTACGGTGGTCAGGATTCAGAATGAAGATAATAAAACTTTATTTCTGTGAGTAACTTCACACGTTTCTTTGTTGTCGTTTAAGTTTAGTGTCTGTATGAATGAAGTGTAGGTGATTCTAAACCCCCATGGTGTATCTGTGTGTGTTGTGGTTGTTAGATCTCCTTGTGTGCTGTGGAGCTGCAGAGAGTTTCACAGAGAAGTCGGTAGATTTGGGACAGAATGTGACTCTAAAGTGTGAGGTGTCTGACAAACATGTGTTCTGGTTCCTGATGAAGTCGTCAGAACCTCCAGTGTTTATATTACGCACTTTCTCAAGCCGATCCAGGCGAGCAGATTACAGTAACAAAACCTTCAGCAAGACTTTCTCACTGCAATACAACAGCAGTTTATTTATACACAATATCAGTAGTAATGAATTAGGAGTGTATTATTGTAGTCAAACTCAAACTGCTTCACCTTACGACATCAGCAGAGGAATCAGACTTTACATCCAGACTCACACAACTGGTGAGTTTATTAACATTTTATATATGTTACATCTCATCCTGTATCCTGTAATTTAGAATCCATAGCATGTTCTTGTTTTTTGCTTGTTAATTATTTTGTTTTCACTTCTATGCATAACATAAAATCTTTCTTTGTAGATACACCATACACTAAGGGAGCTGTATTAATTGCAGAGAATCAGACATGTGATTATACGACATCAAAAGATGTCAAACTCTGGCAAAATCTCTTCATACTCGCGATAATCAACTGTCTTGTCGTTGTTGTTGTCATCACAGGTGAATGTAACTTTATTTAACATTACTCAATGATTATCAGCTGATATACAAAAGATTGTGATGTTGTTTTTGTTGAATAGATCTAAACAGGTCAGTAAGTTTAAAGGCTTGAACGTGTGACATTCTAACTAAGATTAATCACTGAATATAACATTGTTATTTTGTATATACTGTATGTATATATGATGCCGTTTTCATACACTTACACTAAATATGTAAGGTTGTTTCAGTGTTTTTCTCTGTTCACTAACTTTGTTAGAAGAGAATCAATCAGGGTGACCCGGCAAAGCTCCTCCATTTATTTATTTATATATTTTTTAAGTTTAGCTTTCAAATTTCACTATAACAATGGGTCACAAATCCTAAGTGTTAGGCTACATGACATCTAAACTGTAAATATTGTCATGTCTGCATCAAGTAACTCAAATGAAATGGTACGGTGCACTTAAAAAATTATTAATTGTGGATAAGTTATATTTACTTTTGGAATTTAATTCAAAAAGTGAAAACTTTCATATATCCTAGGTTTGTTACATGGACAGTGAAATATATCTAGCCTTTTGGTTTTCACTTTGTGTTAAATGAAAGTAAAATATATAAAAGTTTTACTTTTTGTATTAAATTATGAACCAAAAAAATCTGGATTTTATTAATTAATTTTTTATGCACTTTATATTAACCTCACAATGTCCATACATTTACAACACTATTTTTTCTTTATTATTGATCTTCAAAACATTCTTGAAACTCGCAACTCAATATCCTCAACACTATATTTATTATCCTGTCTGACTTTAAACCAAACCTTAATGATTTATATATTATTTGGCTTTTAATTAGCATCAACTCTGAACTAATAAGGTGACTTTACAAATATGTTTAAAAAATCAAAGGTTAAACAATGTGCTTATAAGTCTTTCATGCAGTAAGTGTCCTGAAGTGGTCTGAGCAATGCATTTTACAATTAACAGAATGTAAAACTGTTTGAGAAGCCATGATTAAGGATTATGTCTACATGAGGCCCATTTGAGATGATGTATAATAAAGTTGTGAATGTTTAGAAAGTCTTGATTGTTTCAGGGAGGTTAATTCTGAATAAATTATAATGTTTTAGGATTTACAGTTCGCCGCTGCAGAAGAAATCCAAATACTCGACCACCTCGTACACGTCCAGACGCCGGTTTACAGCTGCACCAGAACAACACCAGCCCTGTGGTAGGCTTAATGGTTTTAATATGGTTTTGTCTAAAACAATATCCTGATGTTTAATACACTTAATTTAATACTGTTTTTTTTATATTATTCATTTAAAGTGCTGAAGTGCTATATTAGTTTTACTTCCTTGAGTGGTTGTAGAAGTGAGCATGGTGGGTGTGAAGTCGGAAAGTCCCACATGCATGACAGATGCATAATGTTATACGGCTTTTGAAGTTTTACCCAAATGTCTTAGTAAATCTTTTACAATATACAATATGTTAATTACTAATGCATTTGCACCAAAAATAGTGCAAACGAATTAAACTATATTATTCCCTGTTCTCTGATGCTTAAGCAGAACTGTAGAATATGTACAATGCAAACTTTTAACACAGAGTCACATGTATATCTTAGACTTAATAGTGTTGAGGTTGTGTTGATTAAAACTGGTCATATTATGCTATTCTTACAGTACACTATCGTGCAGTACATCAGAACAAACGACGACTGGCCTTAACAGCACATACTCTCTTCTGCAGCCCATGACCCGGAGTGACCCCATGCAGAGGCGTGACCTCAAACGTCATGATGTGGACTTCATATGATATTAGACTGAAGTGAGCCGTGTTCCAAATCCTGTAAAATGTCGAGTCAGTGGTCTACAGTTTTCACTCCTTTTTCTTCTATCAAGACTTTTTATTGTTGTTGGTCATCTTGCTGGTTGAGCAATTCCCGTTATGCACTGCAAGTGTTTCAGTTCAAATACAAAGGTACTAAGTGTGGCCACCAGAACACCACAACCTGCCATGCACATGGTCCGACCGGCAAAGAACCCAGCAACTCACAACACCCAAAGGATCAACTGCCGATGTTCTGGTCCCACACACCACAGTTCACTCCCAGAGTTCCTACAGAGCCACGCCCTGACCACTGGAGTGTTACATAAGTGACCATTTTAAATCATTAACTTAAATCTGAGATTATAAAGCTTAATAATATAATACTTGATGTGGTTGTAGTACATAGATAATATATGCTGTTAACTTGTTACATACATCTAGCCACATAGCTCAGGAGCAAAACGAAAGAAGCCGTTGATTGATTACATTTGGGGTAACATGACAATTTTAACAATCATGTATGAGAGCTGATGTTAAATTATTTAACCTTTTTTTATGTAACAAAATACACACAAGCACCACATGCTATAACTCTGCACCAACTGTCTGAGAGACTCTGTCAGGTGTTTTTACTTGTCTGCGGTTTTGCACCTTTAGCACCAAGTAAGAGTATGATAAGAAGTCAAGTTGGCCTGAGAGGAAGTGACAAGAAGACATCTATGGAAAAAAAAAAGTGTGATATGTCTTCTTTTTCATAAAAATCTAAATAATTTATTGTGAGGTCGAGTTTAACAATGTTAAAATTGAAGTCAAAGAAAAAAAGGTTTATTATCAGATTTATTGTTAAAATTGTTATTGTTATTGTTTCTGACCCAGACAGCAGACATTTGACATACTGCTTCCTGATGATCATGAAAAACATCACGGTCATGTTCTTCAACCTGAACAGACCCACTATGTGTGTGTGGGGGGGGGGTGGGGGGGTGGGGTGGGTGGGTGGTGGTTGGCTTTGTGTGTGGGTGGGAGTGGGTGTGGATCTCAGCTCTGTAACTGGTTTGGACACTGCTCTGGTGTCATTAAATAAAACTAATAGCAGTTTCTATGAATTCTCACTTTTTGCTAATGGATAAAATCAAATTCTTTAAGTTCTGAAATATTTTCAGAAAAATTTCAGAAAGTTAATAATTTCATCAAGATCAGCGTAAAACTGTAACATAGGTTTAATTCTATAGTCATGATGTCATCACACAGGTGTCAGAAAAACAGTATAATTTCAGCTAAAGTTCAATCATATGGTGGACACAGGAAAACACAGTAAATGTACAGTGGGGCAAAAAAGTATTTAGTCAGTCACTGATTGTGCACGTTCTCCCATTTAAAAAGATAAGAGAGGCCTGATTTTCATCATAGCTATACCTCAACTATGAGAGACAAAATAATAAAAAAAAAATCCAGAAAATCACATTGTAGGATTTTTAATGAATTAATTGGTAAATTCCTTGGTAAAATAAAGTATTTGGTCACACTACAAATAAGCAAGATTTCTGGCTCTCGCAGCCCTGTAATTTCTTCTTTAAAAGGTCTCCTCTGTCCTCCACTCGTTACAACAGTCACACTCCAAACTCCACTATGGCCAAGACCAGGGAGCTGTCAAAGGACACCAGAAACAGAATTGTAGACCTGCAGCAGGCTGGGAAGACTGAATCTGCAGTAGGTAAGCAGCTTGGTGTAAAGAAATCAACTGTGGGAGCAATTATTAGAAAATGGAAGACATACAAGACCACTGATGATCTCCCTCGATCTGGGGCTGCACGCAAGATCTCACCCCGTGGGGTCAAAATGATTAAGAGAACTGTTGGCAAAAATCCCAGAACCACATGCGGGGACCTAGTGAATCACCTGCAGAGAGCTAATAAGAGGACCAAAGTAACAAAGGCTACCATCAGTAACACACTCAGACTCAGATCCTTCAGTTCCAGACGAGTCCCCCTGCTACATGTCCAGGTTGTCTGAAGTTTGCTAGAGAGAATTTGGATGATCCAGAAGAGGATTGGGAGAAAGTCATATGGTCAGATGAAACCAAAATGGAACTGTTACGTGGTGCGGTATGGCGAGCCGCACCACGCGATGTTTTTCATGATAAGAGCCCTTATGCTGGGCGTTAGGGTGGGTCAATGAAATAGGAGTTAGTGAGAGTGCTTGTGATACACACGGGAAGACCTTCCCATTTGGAGATAGCGTGGGATTATTAATTAAGAAACTTAAAATGAAAAAAAAATGGAAAGTGAAAACACAAAAGAAACAGAGCTCCGCCGTCTACGTGAGAACGGACGGGCCACTGGCCAACAAAACAAAACTTGTCCTCTCGGGGCGTTCGCCCTTACAGAGGACCTATGGGAGAGAGAGAGAGTTTGTGCTTCGTGCACTAATAAACCGTACTGAGCGTGCACACTGAACTGCTGCGTGCCGCTCTCTACATCTCTCTCTCACTCGCTCTCGCCGGTGTCTTAAATAGACAGAGGCTGGGGCTTTGCCTCTGATCCCTAAACAGCTGTCTGTCTGTCTTTTATTTTATTTTATTTTATTTTATTTTATTTTCTTTCTTTCTTTCTTTCTTTCTTTCTTTCTTTTCTTTGGCCCTGATACCTTCACCGGTGCAACCTAAATGATTGCACGAAGTGCGCCGGTATCAGGACCCTTAAATAAACATGCCTTCGGGTGCGGCTCGTTCAGGCTGATTGCCTGACAGTGGCTGTGCCTAGCAACCATGTGTATAAATGGCCTTGTTTAAGCACGGCTCTGCCCCTCGCGCGACCCACGTCGTTACAAAAACGTTTTGTTAAAAACGCAGCTTGTCGTGTTTGGAGGAGAAGGAGTTGCAACCAAAGAACACTGTGAAGCATGGGGGTGGAAACATCATTTTTGGGGGCTGTTTTTCTGCAAAGGGACCAGCACGACTGATCTGTGTAAAGGAAAGAATGAAACACACCGCCCAGACAATGGAGTGGCTTCGTAAGAAGCATTTCAATGTCCTGGAGTCGCCTGACCAGTCTCCAGATCTCAAAGCCCATAGAAAATCTTTGGAGGGAGATGAAAGTCCGTGTTGCCCAATGACAGCCCCAAAACATCCCTGCTCTAGAGGAGATCTGCATGGAGGAATGGGCCAAAATACCAGCAACAGTGTGTGAAAACCCTGTGAAGACTTACAGAAAACGTTTGATCTGTCATTGCCAACAAAGGGTATATAATAAAGTATTGAGATGAAATTTTGTTATTGACCAAATACATATTTTCCACCATAATTTGCAAATAAATTCTTTAAAAATCCTACAATGTGATTTTCTGGATTTTGTCTTCTTATTTTGTCTCTCACAGTTGAGGTATACCTATGATGAAATTTAAAGGCCTCTCTTCTCTTTTTTGGGAGAACTTGCACAATTGGAAATATAAACTAGAAATATGTATAGATGTGCAGTAATATGATGTTATAGCGAACAATAGAAATGGCATAAGGATGGATGGCATCAGTAGTTACAATTGTCGGACGTAAGGACACAGCGTTCAAGGTGACCATGTCCATATCACGTCAAAAAAATTGTCCAACAGGAATAGAGAGGTGCAGGCATGGTGAGCATTAACAGCTGAGGTAGCTGTGTGGAAGAGGGTTAACTTGTAGTATATAAAAATGAGATTAGTCAGGGGTGCTGTCTGTTCAGAAGAAGCTCCTCCTCATTCTCTCTGTGGTGACCTTCAGGGAGCGGAAGCACTTTCCTGATCACAAAAGACCAGAGGTGCAAAGTAACGAATTACATTTACTGGCGTTGCTGTAATTGAGAATTTATTTTGTGTGTGTGTGTACTTCTACTTTTTGGAGTAATTTTTAAAATCTGTAATTTTACTTTTACTTAAGTATATTTTGTTAGAAGTATTGTACTTCGCTACATTTTAAATCATATTCGCTACTGAGTAAAAACAAAAGAATGAAAATGAAAACACAATATTATGCTTTGTATAAATGCTTTGTTGCGCTCATGTGTGTGTGTGTGTGTGTGTGTGTGTGTGTGTGTGTGTATTGTCTCCAGACTCCACTCCAGGTTTTCTGACTGTCTGTACATCGGCGTCTACCTGACCGTCCACACAGTCGCCGCCGCCCTGAGAGTGACGTCATCAATCAGCGCGACCATATATAAACCGGAGAGAGATGCGGGAAAGAGGAGGCGTGTAGGTGAGGTGTTGGTGTTGGAGAGAGATTGTTTTTGGATTGTTATTTTGGCGTTTTGATATTTGGTTGTGTTTATTCTGGTTTTGACTTTTTGCCTCCCATTGACTTTGATTATTGCTTTGCCCCTTTGGTTTGGTTGCTCTTTGTATATATTTGTAGATAATTTCTGTTTTTTTGTTTGTGTTTTGTCTTTTTTTGTTGTTGTTGTTGTTGTTGCAGGTACTAAAGCTACTAAAATTCAGATACCCATTTGTTTATAACTTTGGCCTGGGTCCACCCTGAAGCTGATCCTTGTGTGTGTGTTTGTGTATTTTTGTAAAGCAATACAAACCTCACTATTTCATCAGCTAACGACTGGTTCTAGTTCTTTCTGCCATATACCACCATTTCCATACGGTTTAAAATAAAAAACAACTCTTTTGCTGTACAGCTCAACCCTAGACTGGGACGTAACACTATATTTAAACGACCACTTTAATTTTCAAGCATAAGAAAGACAACCACTTTATTATGCAAAGGTGTTCCTTCAATTAAAAACAACTAGTTTGAGACTTGTATCTGCTTGTCTTTTTTTGAACTACACTAGAATTCCTCATCCCACCCCACTGTTAAAAAAAGTAACTCATAACTTTTACTCTGAGTAAATTTTTATGAGCTATTTTTTACTTTTATTTGAGTAGATAATGTAACTTTACTTCAGTAAAATTTCACTGAAGTGACAGTGCTTTTACTTGTGTACAAAATTTACTCTTTCCACCTTTACAAAAGACAGAATAGTCAATTTTGTGGTGACTGTTTTCTCACTGGGATCCCTGAACCGTTTCTGAGCACACTTGAGGGATCAGGCATCGTTCCAAATCATTTTGAGCTCGGGAACGAATCCCTGGACCGATTGCAGTGATGGTCTCGGGAACGGTTCATGCATTTTCGAGCACGGAAGGCGGGACATAAGTATTCGCTCGTGCTCAAAAGATGAAGTGGCATAATTACAGTTTGACTCCTGTGGCTGCTAAAGAACTGCATTTTCCCTTAGTTCCTCCACTAGAAGGCGCTCACAGAATCCTTAGTATCCACCCAATCCTTGGACAAATCCAAGGATCCGCGCTACGAGTCTGAAAGATCTCCTGAACCCCGCGGTTTAGATTAATCAGCAAGGACACCTGCAGTATTTCAAGTCTATTTTGTTTCTGACCATGAAATATAAATGACAAGAGAATAAGAAACGAATGCCAAGTATTTATTTTAATGACAGATGGATAGAAAAAAGTTTAGACAACAACAAATGAATAAAATAATTATAACTATATCAGCAGTATCTGATATTTTTATTTTTATGTGATAAAAATGGATATACTATCCGGTAGAGTTAGTTTTTAAAGTTTTAGATAGTATAAAAAAAAAGTCTGGGTGGGTTTTTCATCCCAGTTTGTCATAATACACATCTACATCACACCAACATGTAACAAATATGTTTGGTGTTAATAAAATCAGATTATAGTACATTGTGTCCAATCACACAATACTGTAATGTAAAAGTGAAACAGCTGTGGCTTACGTCATTATCATACGGATTCTGCCTGTTTTTGCCATGGTCCTCCACTAGGGGCGCTCAACGACTCCTCAGAATCCACGCTGAGTCTCGCGGATCCGGCAGTTTCACTCCGCGCTACGAGTCTCACAGATCCGCTGAATCCCCCGGTTTAGATCAATCAGCCAGGACACCTATAGTATTTTGTGTCCTTTTTTTGTTTCTGACCATGAATTGTAAATGACGGAGAATCGAGAATTATGAATGTAAAATATTTATTTTAATGACAAATGCACAAAGAAATAAGGTTAGACAACAAATATAAGGAATTAATAAAATAATGATAAATGTATTCGCAGTATGTGATATTTTAATTTTTAAGGGTTAAGAACGGATAGGCTATCTGGTATAGAAATAATGTCCAGATGGTAAAGCCGGGATTTGCGTTTTCCTGCATATAATACAGTCATTGTATACATTAAGCTAAAGCGTCACACTGTTGTATAGTTCTGGTGAAGTTGTGTTGTGGAACCCGGCCTGATGTGATACAAATTTTATCATCCCAGTTTGTCATATTACACATCTACATCACACCAACATGTAACAAATATGTTTGGTGTAAATAAAATATTGTAAATCACACAATATTGTAAAAGTGAAACTGCCTGTTTTTGCAACGGTCTTCCACTAGAGGGCGCGCAACGAATCCTCAGAATCCACCGAATCCTTGGGCTCATGAACACACACCGAGTCTCCCGGGTCCGGCTGTTCCACTCCGCGCTATGAGTCCGTTAATATTAAATAGTCACGTTATTAACGCTGTTAAAGAGAGTCTCATATTATCACCACATCTCCAGGTAACTGCCTGTGGATCTTGTGGTGACAGTTAAATGCATATAATAAGATATACAGGATGATCCTTTCACATTAGCTCACAGTAAAGTTCACTTGCTCCTCATGTCTGCTCACTTTAAGGTCTCAGATCATTTCAGTGTTTAAAAGAGCAGAATGTGATGAACTCCAGGGTTGTGCTTATGTAGCTATTAGAGTTACAGCTACTTTACTCTTTACTCATATTTTATGTAGAACCTTCATGTATATTCTCCAACACATCTCAGAGACACTTATAAACACTGAGATGATGATGAGCCACATAAGCTCCACACACAGTTTCAGGTTATCTGTGATCGCTGTGACAAAATTTAAATGCTGGAAAATTTTTATTTGTACAAGTTGTTATGGTTCAACTTTTAGCTAATTTCTTGCTTTTATACTTTCTTGCAGACAGGCACTGGAGGAAACACAGACTGAGACGTCTGACAGCAGCACAAGACCAGCTAACATCAGAGGAAAGAGACAAAACCTGACGTGCAGAGCAGGAGACTCATAATGTCTGCATGAAGTCTCAGATTTAGATGGAGGAGCGTCGACTACAGATACAGAGGAAGGAACATCAATAGATCGAATAGGACGTTGATGCAGACGATGGACCAACTGTTGTCTTCATTTCATTAACACACACCCTTCTGCTATGCAAGTAAAAGTAAATATAAAAAAAATATGCTACATTTCAATGGTTATATTTTTCTCCTATTTGACAGCTACTTTTGTTAAAGTGCTATACAAATAAAGATGAGTTGAGTTTTGTTACAAAATTTACTTTAATTATATTTTAATTTATTATTGGTTAATAAAACATTTTGCACTCTATTCAGTATTTTGTTTCTATTCCAAATTTTACAGTATACATTTATTTTGGATTTTACAGTATAGATACATTTTTTAATATTTCATTTACTCTCATTCACCCATAATCAATACAACTTAATTCTGTATTCAGGGTCACAGGGGGCCTGGAGCCTATCACAGGAGACTTAGGGCACAAGGCAGGGTACACCCTGGACAGGGTGCCAATCCATTGCAGGGCACACACACATACACACACTCACCCTCATTCACACACTACGGCCAATTTGGGAACGCCAATTAACTGAAACTACGTGTCTTTGGACTGTGGGAGGAAACCGGAGAACCCGGACATTGCAAACTCCATGCACACAGAGACGGGAATCGAACCTGGCTGGGATCCGGACTCGGACTCGCGACAGTGCTATATTTGATTTATATTTACAAAAATACAATATAAACACACTACACACAAAACATGTTAAACACTAAACACTGAGGCATGGTGAAGTTTTAAATTCAATAGTTTCAGCACCTCAGTGAAGTTTGAAAACATACATATAGCAAGGTAAGGAAAAAAGAGCAGAAGCATCTCTCTTGTAGCAATGTTGTCTTCTTGATAGAAGAATTTAGTAGCCATTCCTGGTCTCTCCTGGGCACATGGAGATGCTGCCATCACACACCAGCCCTCTCTTGAACCCAGATGATCCTGAGGAGAACAGAAAATGCATGATTATATATTTATTATTTATTATATGTATCTATGCTTTTCGTTGAACTTTATTATAGCAGGCATTAAATTTATTTGAAGCATTTCTTGCATTTCTTGCATTTATTTATTTATTTATTGTTTACTGTGTGTACACTGTTAATTAATCACAGATCTAAACACTTTATGATAAAAAAAGTAAATTTTTAAAATAAATAAGGCTCATGTGCTATGACTGAAGAAAATAATGTTTAATGAGAATTTTATTTCAATTTGACTGGAAATCAGTAGAGAATATAAACAGCACCTGATTACTAGTGATGGGAAGTTTAAATCATTTTAGTGACTCGGTTCTTTGAATCTCGTTCATCAAAATGAATGAATCTTTCTTTGAGTCATTTAGTTCATTTCATTCTTTTGACCAGAAATAAAATAAAATGTTTAATGTTCATTTTCAATAAACTGACCCCCAACACGTCTACATACCCAAACTTTGTCTATAGTTCCAGTAATGGCAATATTACAATGCAGCTGAGGACATATTATAAACAGAATGAGCAGCTCACCATCATATCTTCTACTCCGAATCGTTCGTTCTTTTGAATCTATTGCAGTTCATAGCATCTATGAGAGTCACGTGACAAAAGAACGAACGACTCGGACTTGGAAGATTCGTTGAGGAGAACCGTTCAATTCTGTTTCCTGTACATAACATACGGAGCTTTTGCGATGATTTGCGCATACGCGCCTGGTAGAAAATGAACGAATCACTCTCCGAGACCACTCGTTCGTCTGAGTCACGATAAAGATTCATTCAAAAAGAAAGAATCGTACATGAACGACCCATCACTACTGTAAATCTGCACTTGGGTCCCCTTCCTCTAACCCTCTTAATCCCTCTGCCTGAGAAACAAGGAAGCAAGAAACAGCTGCTGCTCTGTTTAGGCAGGCAGTGATTGATGCCATGACGCAGTCTGTAGGAAGCAAGCTGGAAGATGTGGTCGGCTCAAATTCCGAAGCACACAAAGAGTTCTTTGACTGCATTATATACAGAAAGAATGAGCAGAAACTAAGAACTCAAGAAAAAGAGCTGCAGAGAAAACTGTTTCGGCAAAGCAGACAGTAAGAGTAAGAGCCCCAGGCAATACTCCCCCATGGTCCAGCTGACTTCAGTCACTCCAAACTTCAAACACACACCAGATTCCTGCACATAGCAACGATTATACTCAAAGACCAGTGCAGCAGGAGTGGAGAGCAAAGCGGCCCCAAAGAAGCCAAAGAAACACTCGTGTTAACTTTCCATCAGGGGTTTGCTGGGGAAGAGGACAAACTGGACATAATCGAGAGTGTGTCCCACACATCCATGGACACAACCACCTGGGGAGGGATAGGGGGAGGGTGACAGCAGCCTTCCCAAAGTCAAGTTCATAGTCCAGTAAACCCTTAAGAGGGTCCAAAACATGGTTAATAAGGATGACCAGTTAATTCTATAGGAGAGAACCAGTTACCAATTTTAACACCCAATGCTGAACAGGAACCTGTGCTATGTACTGAGGTAGATGTGGAAAAAACAAACCCAGGTTAGTGCCTGTTTATACATTAGATTAGATAATCTTAGCTTCATCTCTATTGTCATTGCACATGTAGGTACTAGGCAACGAAATACAGTTAGTATCTAACCAGAAGTGCATTTGTGCAGTGCAGAAGAAATTGCATGTGTAAACAGTATACAGTGACGGAGGTCAATACAATGAGTGCAAATGAGCAAATTATTTAGATGTATACAAGGAGGAAGATATCGTATACCATCATAAGTAATATGTCTATGTAAACTGTACACAGAAAATGTGATATACAGAAAGGGTTATATACACTGAGTGCAAGGAAGCCATATATTATGATAAAATAATATGCATATGTAAGCAATTCGCAGAGAAGAGTAATGCACAAAAGAATGTAATGATTATATACACGTGTGCAACTTGTTATTGAGAGTGGAATGAGGTAGGTCATTATATACACAATACAATATATGCAACAGTTGTGAATAGTGTTGAGTGTTTAAGGTTTTGTACAGTAGTGAGTTGTGAGCAGGAATTATGGGTAATGCTAATCTATTTGCAGCATCTGTAGATAGTATTAATGAGTCGTGTCATGTAAATCCATATTTATGTGTATGTGTATTCATATTTAGTGCAGTTTATGCTTCGTTTAAAGATTGACTAATACAGAGCCACTGTTCTCCAATAACTTACTGATCCAGCTTTTTAGCTCTAATTCCAGGAATTTCTTCACATGGCATATTTATATTGAAACTGATTCTAGCTCCAAGGTCGAAAGATATAACAGACATTTAAATAAAAAGGTTGGAGAGTGACAGATGTAAGTGTGGAAGTTCATTTAGGCTTAATAAAGTTCTGTCTGGCTACCTGTAGACAGAAGGTGAGTGTGAATGGTGAACGAAAGAGACCGAGTAATGTGTCATAGTGGTATCTAAATGGAAGATATTTTTAGCTTTTTCTAGTAAGTGGAAATAGAAGTAGACGGATGGTTGCAGATGCTGAAACAGCATGATAAGGTGTTGGCGTGTGAGGTGTTGGTGGATTCATTTTTAGCTTCATGTGGAATATGTGCCAAAAACATAATGGTAGAAAAAGAACAGCGACACCTATAGACCATATACAGGTACCAGGAAGGTCATTTAAGCACTTAGCGATGGAGGATATGGATATGATAAAGCGAGATAAAGGCAAAGGTTCGTGTTCGTGATAACAGACAGACATTTATTAGAAGCATGGATGGAAGGCGTATCATCTGCAGGTGAGGGGGCAGGGACAAATCTACCTCGGAGTAATAACTAGATTTGTAACAGTTCTGCAGCTCTAAACACTACACAGCTGTTTAGTCCCAATCCTGTGAGTTCTTATTACAGTGTGTGTGTGTGTGTGTGTGTGTGTGTGTGTGTGTGTGTGGAAATGCTCTTACTTTCACTATTAATCACAGCTCTGGTTTTTACTGTTAATTTTTTACCACACAACTTCAAGTGTTTAAATGATCTCGAGTTATGAGTTGACTACATTTCTATCAGAAGGTTGAGGGTTTAGCGCTGTGTTTCCAGGTTTTTATAATGTCTTGATGAGTTCTTCACACAGCTCCAATCATTTAAAATCTCCTTAGTTGTTTTCTTTGCTTGATGCAGCCCAAAAACTTTGACCCTTGGGAGCCTTCCCACCCCCCCCCCAATCCCCCCCCCCTTCCCCCC